>NW_019379646.1:276679-351679 GCF_000648655.2 Copidosoma floridanum
TTTTGTCTTCATTTCTTTTATTTATGTTTCGTTAAATAATAGATGTGTATATACATATAGTCAACATTTTTTTTTGGATACATCAAAATAAATTAATATTATTACTTAGATACTTCTTGTTAGCAAGGCAATTCTATAATTTTATAATACTAAAATAACTTTTAAGGATTTTAGGATTATACAAAGGAGGCCTTTATAGCTGCCTTTCACAGATTTATTTCTAGACGTGGCCACTGCACAGATTTATTCAGTGATCATGGCACAAATTTCATCGGTGCTGATACTGAGTTAAAAAGAATGTTGATAGAACGTAGTCGTGACCTTAATTTTGCCTATGAATTAGGGAAATCAGGTACACAGTCACACTTCATTTCTGCTTCTGTTCCACATTTTGGGGGTTTATGGGAATTAGCAGTCAGATCCGCTAAACATCATTTGAAGCGTGTAGTTGGCAATTAGATTTTGACAGTAGTTGAATTTTCTACTTTATAGTGTAGAATAGAGGCATCCCTCAACTCTCAGCCCTTGGCTCGCCTTAATGATGATTCCTCTGAGCTTGATCCTCTTACTTCTGCTCATT
The DNA here is from genome assembly GCF_000648655.2 of Copidosoma floridanum. The sequence continues at coordinate 277,260 of NW_019379646.1, forward strand.
TCTTGATCATGAGATCTTCATTTCTTGTGCCAGAGCCCGATATTTCTTCTGAAAAGGTATCGCCACTTAAACGCTGGAAGCTAGTGACACAATCTCTGCGTGTCTTCTGNACTGACGGAACAGGAAATAAAAACTATATTCAGATGTTAGTTAATCCAGTTTATTATATGAATTAATATTTCTTCAGGTTTTGCAGTCACAAATCTTTCGTATTTAATTTGTTGTTGGTAATCTTGTGCTACAGTAATGATTGTCAAACGGCTTGCAATTTGAAAATGACAACACAATGTTAACGATTTTCGCCGAGTTGGGTAGGAATAATGCTCGCACTTTACTGTATCGCGATTTATGAGTAAAGTGATTCGAAGTTGTTGGCCAGTTTTTTTTTCTTTTTTCATTGCTGAAGTCACTATATAGTATCGCAGTACGCCTATACTGTAACTGGACTATATGAAAAGGTTAAGATACTTCTGTTATCTGGAGCCAATTGCAATGGATTGGTCGCTCGTCATGTTGATTAAAGTCGTAAGATAGTTATCGGTTACTTTACTTTTGTATTGCAGATTGAATTGGTAGTGTTATACAGTAGGCGTTGATGCTTTGCATTTTCTTAAGCATCCTAATGGCGTTGATGTTTTATGTGACATTTTTGTGTGATCCACAATGCTTGATTAAAATGAAGTGAAAGGAGGTACTGCAGAGTTGCTATTACATTTTTATATATCATTGCAAATCCTTCGTAAAAATTGTTATAACACTATAAGATTTATTGCCATTGATGTTTTACATGTTCAAAAAGCTTTTTGCGAACTAAAAAACGTCATATTCACTGTAGATTTTCCTTACAACTTTAAGACTAGTACATAGTGTTAAACTAAATGCTGTTGAAATAACGTGGCCGGGAATACATTAAAAATGTAAGAGCTTCCGTGATGGCTTCGCACGTACCCATAATTTGTTTAATATTTACAAGTTGTACGTATAACGATGAAAGAATACAACTTAAACAAGTAGTATATTACAACTTATAAATTTCTTGTTGTTTTTTTTTTTCTGTAATAATTTTAATATCATTAGTAAAATATCCCGGACGAAATAGTGCCACTTTCAAAACAAAGGTGATGTATATGATGATGCACACGAACTTTTATTGAAATACCGTCAAAATTTACCTATGCTCGCCTTAATGATGATTCCTCTGAGCTTGATCCTCTTACTTCTGCTCATTTCTTGATCATGAGATCTTCATTTCTTGTGCCAGAGCCCGATATTTCTTCTGAAAAGGTATCGCCACTTAAACGCTGGAAGCTAGTGACACAATCTCTGCAAGTCTTCTGCAAAAGGTGGTCACTTGAATACCTTTCCACTTTACAAAGTCGTTGCAAGTAGTTGAATCCTCAACGCTCGGTTAAGCCTGGTGATCTCGTGCTCATTAAAAACGAGTCTTCTCCACCTGGTAAATGGCCTTAAGGCATGGTTGTTGAAGTCTATAAGGATGCTAAGCCTCTCGTCAGAGTTGCCAAGATTAGAACCGTTTTATCTTGTTTTGTAAGGCCAATAAACAAACTAATATTATTGCGTACCGTATCTGAACTTGAGTCAGGACACAATAATAATTAGTCTTATTTAGATCAATTTTTTTTCTTTTCATTTACTATTATGATTATTAAATCTCATATCTAAAAGTCACAAACCTTGCGAAAATATATATAAAATTATCAGTAATTTGTTTATTATGTTTTTTTTGATTTTTGAATTATTTGCTATTGCACGTGGAAAGCGTTCCACTGCTTTATTCACACGGTACTTAGTTGTATATTATTTCTTTTGATGCACATTCGGTCTCACTCCTGTCTATCAACCTTGGGACTATGTAAGACATCAGTATTACTGATTGTTACCGGCTGAATGTCATTATATCAACAAAAAAAAACTTTCATTATTTAGAATTTTCGTAAGTGGAATGCGATCCACCCTTTTGTTCTTCTAAGACTTGTAATTGATATACATTCGTTACACTTCTGTCTATCAACCTTGGAACTATGTGTAACATCAGTAACATTGTACTGATGTAGATAGAAAATTTAGTTTATGAGATTTGAAATCTCGTGCTTTAGGATATTCTTATACCTATAAGGGCCAATCATAAGCGTGCGCGCGTCTATTAATACACCAACAGACTCTGTTTATACTTACCTTTGTCCAGCAGCTTGCTGCTGCTGTGGTTATCGTCAGTCAACCTCAAACGCCCTTTTTGGTAAGTCGCTTTGCGCTTGTATTTATAATTTTCACGTGTATCGTTTTTATGTAAGATTTCTGTAACGAAAACGATTCACATTTTCGATTGACACGTAATTTCTCCGTCTGACTCAAAAATTAGTTCTTCCTTTTTTTATCTTGCAAGTAAGCAAGTATTATGACTTGTTGAGGTAAAATTAAATAGAAAGATTTTTTTTTTTATAATAAACGGCTAAGGTGTTCAAAAGTGTGTTCTGCATTTATTATTGTGTCCTTTTTATTTACATCCTTTTTTACGCTCCCCCAAATCCGACGTGCGATATAAATTATACAGTCCACTATCTTACTGAGTTCACTTTCGGACATGATTTATTTAATCGATTATAATTTATTCAGCAAGATTCGGAGACAAAACATTTGTTATAATACCGCAGTATTTTGTTAAAAAAAAAAAAATGAATTACCTTTAAGGGTGATGATTGTAATAAACATATTATTAGGCCGTAGATTATGAAGAAAGTTTAATCATTTATATTGAATGCAGGAAGAACATCGTAATATTTTTAACAATGATACCATCGGGTGAGTGCAAAAAAGAGTCCTTTTAGAGTAAAAGTCACGAAAGAGCCTTTTTAAATTTTTGGGCAGAAGAAAGTCTTCTTAAACTAAAAGAAGAAGCCTTTTTATACATAGGTTAACTCGCACTGAGGTGTCGGCGTTGATTGGTATAATTAAGTCCAATGAATCGTCGCTCAAGATTATTCTTCGACATTTTTGAGTTCTCATTTGCTCCTCACCCAGCTCTCGGTTGGTCTCGTACCTCTGTACGAATCTACACATTTATTTTACACTGGAGAGCAAAACGAAGAGTTTAACAAAAAGATATCAATGCCTTTTTAACTAATTTGTTTACTTCTATTTAAAGGTAGTAATGTGTATATTTTTGTAGATCAATTATATATATACACACACATAAATGTAGTACTAACTTAAAATCGGAGAAATAAAAATTAAAGGCTCTTTCTTATATTCAGTTTGAAAAGGCTCTTTTACGCCTATTACTCTGAAGAGACTCTTTATTACGCCAACGTGATAAATTATTTAGAATCAGGAATTGTGAGAACTAAAAAAAATTTTTTAACTACAAATTTATATATCAATAAAAACCTAGTCTGGGTCTATTTCTGCTAGCAAAAAATTCGATTAAGAGTTACGGGGGATGTTGTGATATTTCATTGTTTTAAGAAATTTCTGAAAAAATGTGTACAGGTATGTTTCAGTATCATAACTAACATATTAAAATTTAAAAGAGCCTAGATTTACCATTTTAAAGAAATAAAATCGCGAAGTTGGCCTCTTATACACATGCTTTTAAGAAGGACTTATCGGAAAATGCACGTTTTTACTCACAACTTTTAAAATTTTTTCAAGAATCTTTTAAAAAATTAATATGTTAGGGTTTATTATAGTTTAAATAAGTATACTTAAATTAGGGAAGCCTAGTTTCACCGTTTTTAAAATATAACAGTTTAAAGTCCTGTTACAACGTTACTAGAATACCTGTGTAGTGGTACAGTCTGAGGCGGAAGTTAGGTTAATTTGTTGTTTTACCGTTAGTGCTTACTTTTCTGGACATTTTTCTGTTCCATACAGCTAATCTTTAAATTATTTACCTGTTTTGTTAAGAATAATTACAACAAAGACATTTCTAACACGAAAATTCAATTTTGAAATTGACTGTACCACGACAACCCCTCAAAATAGTATCAACATATAGAGTCTTTTGACTCTGCAACCGAGTACATGCTATGTATATATTTAACTGACTTGCTCTCGCTCTGGCTCCAATGTTATCTATAAATCTTATTTAATTAAATCGTGGAACTAAATGCTCATTAATTATATACACAGAATTTTGATTTCAATACATTATTTTTTAACTTTCCCGTACTCTTAAAATTCCCAANCAATATTTTGTCCAGTTATTCATCTAAAAAAATATATATAGTGCCACTTTCAAAACAAAGGTGATGTATATGATGATGCACACGAACTTTTATTGAAATACCGTCAAAATTTACCTATGAAACAATAATGACGCAGAGAAAGTTGCATTCTGTAAATTTGTGCTTGATTTCACGAATGCTTCCCTAAAAAATAAACAAAAAACAATTTTTAAATTGCATGTAGAAACGTTAATTAAAAATATTTTACAGATCGTCCAGGAGGATCAGCAAAAACCCTTTTTATGTAAGACATAAATTTACTTCTTTATACCACAAAGAAAAAAAGTTTTGTCAATGGCATGGACTGGCATTGCGTCAGTACTACTTTTAAAAGGTTTTACTAGTCACAGAACTTTTTGTTTACCTTTATATTTAAATGATATTGAGCTTGCTTTTTTTAATATCAAATTAAAAAAAAAAAAATAACGTGAAATTGGTTTGATAATTTGGAATGAGTCTTATATTATTTCGAAAAAAGCTTGAGAGGTAAAAGACAGAACTTGGCGTGATAAATGCAATACTTACACACATTTTTAAAATAAATTAATTATTTTGGATGGTGATTTTTGCTTAACACTTTCTGTTATAAAAATATTAATAGAAGTATGGTTATATGAGAAACTCTAAGTCGTCATTTCTNGGTTGATAAGAATTTTTCTAAATTACTTTGAGAAATTGTCAAGAAAAAATTAATATCGCTTATTTATTATTAATTGTATTTATTTATAGGTCATTTCTTTTCTTTAAATCAGGCTTCGGAAAGTCCTGTCTCTTTGTGGTTTTATACGGCTACTGGCGATGACTGCCACAGTTTTCATTTTTTTACTCCTCGAGTTTCAATAAATATGTGTAATGATATTATGTCATACGGTAACACGTATTTATTCAAAACTTCATGAAAGAAAGAAGTAAAAGAAATAACTCAAGTAAAAAAAAGGTCAACGCATCTCAGGTCTTACACTTATCAATATTTATAAAGTAATAATTGTATTCAATGTTATTTGTACTCGTTGTTGATAAGTACAAAAATAATCTGTTTACATCCTTGGCATTATGAAAAAAAAAGGATAACTATTTTTAGCTAAAAGTTTATTTACCGTATGTTGTAGGAGCTGCTACTTACGATTGCTTGCTACAGCTAGTTTTAGCTCATGTACAGTTTGTGTATACAATAGCTTATTGATGTATTATATACTGAGCTGCTTTAAATCTGCAAAATTATATCTCATATTGCAAGGGGAGCTGGATCGGTAACATTAAGTGGGGGCCGGGGGGGTTCTTGAAAATGTGCTTGAGTAGTGGGGGGGGGGGCTTACAAAAAACTAGGGCGATTCTTAAGGGGTTGAAATAACAGTGAAATTAATGAAATTTTTCCTTATGTTATGGGTGGCTACTGGGGGCTGCGAGGGGGGCTTTGAAAAAAATTGGGAGCTGCGAGGGGTCAGGAGGGCTCTATAAGTCCTTGGCTATTATTTCGTTTAGTTAAAATATCATTTACAGTAATCGAATTTTCTCTTATTTTGCGGGGGGGTTGTGGGGTGATGGTGGAGTAGCTACGGGGGGCCCAGGGAGTTGTGCAAAAAGCCCTACCCTTACATTTATATGTTATGAGAATGTATATGTATATTTATAAATACATATTAAACTGACGGAACAGGAAATAAAAACTATATTCAGATGTTAGTTAATCCAGTTTATTATATGAATTAATATTTCTTCAGGTTTTGCAGTCACAAATCTTTCGTATTTAATTTGTTGTTGGTAATCTTGTGCTACAGTAATGATTGTCAAACGGCTTGCAATTTGAAAATGACAACACAATGTTAACGATTTTCGCCGAGTTGGGTAGGAATAATGCTCGCACTTTACTGTATCGCGATTTATGAGTAAAGTGATTCGAAGTTGTTGGCCAGTTTTTTTTTCTTTTTTCATTGCTGAAGTCACTATATAGTATCGCAGTACGCCTATACTGTAACTGGACTATATGAAAAGGTTAAGATACTTCTGTTATCTGGAGCCAATTGCAATGGATTGGTCGCTCGTCATGTTGATTAAAGTCGTAAGATAGTTATCGGTTACTTTACTTTTGTATTGCAGATTGAATTGGTAGTGTTATACAGTAGGCGTTGATGCTTTGCATTTTCTTAAGCATCCTAATGGCGTTGATGTTTTATGTGACATTTTTGTGTGATCCACAATGCTTGATTAAAATGAAGTGAAAGGAGGTACTGCAGAGTTGCTATTACATTTTTATATATCATTGCAAATCCTTCGTAAAAATTGTTATAACACTATAAGATTTATTGCCATTGATGTTTTACATGTTCAAAAAGCTTTTTGCGAACTAAAAAACGTCATATTCACTGTAGATTTTCCTTACAACTTTAAGACTAGTACATAGTGTTAAACTAAATGCTGTTGAAATAACGTGGCCGGGAATACATTAAAAATGTAAGAGCTTCCGTGATGGCTTCGCACGTACCCATAATTTGTTTAATATTTACAAGTTGTACGTATAACGATGAAAGAATACAACTTAAACAAGTAGTATATTACAACTTATAAATTTCTTGTTGTTTTTTTTTTTCTGTAATAATTTTAATATCATTAGTAAAATATCCCGGACATACTCTATAAATAAACTACTAAGTCATACTCTATAAATTTCTAAACAAACATAAGATTTTATCAAGGATCACATTGGAAAAAACAATACCATTTAAAAAATTGGTTGTTAATTAAAAAAATAAGATTATATGAAAATAACTCTTTTTGTTGTGAATTAAAAGTGTAAAACAAAGAAAGCTGCATTCTACATTCACATACTTTACGACTAACAAGCTTAAATTGTTGCTAATATATAGTTTTGTAAGGTGAGCATAAGCAATAAAACTCTCTTTTTCAGTTCTACACGTGCAGTCCTCTAGATCAGTTTTTAAATATGTATATAAAAAAATTTAGTGTCAAGTAAGTACCGTTCTAGTTAGTAACATAATTAAATTAGTATATTGTGTGTAAAAAAATTTGTTTATTGAGGTTTCCTTCTTTATGTTTTAGTTTGGATTAGTACAATGTACCCGAGTAGTACGAGAAAGTGTCAACTTGGGTGCGGAACAAGGTATTTTGTGAGATTGGTGTCAATGTAAAGTTTAACTGAAAGCCAGTGTACCAAACACGGAATGGTCTGATCTGGGTAGGGGTAAGCAAAAATGGATAAGTTATGTTAATTAATGTTTATGAAATGGCAATATGTACATAAAAATTTTTTTTCGCAGATAATGCAAACCTTTTGTATGCCAAGATTTTTGATGGGTGCAATTTAAGGTGGGATCGGAATTGGGTGATGTAAGGCTTAAATTATGCTGTTGTCTCTGAAGAGGTACAAGTCGTGTAATCAAAGAGTGATATTTGTGAGTTAAGGCAATTATTCAATTTCGAGGAAAAGGGGGCTTTACTTGAGACGGATTTGCTCCAAATAAAGAGAATCTCGCAACCCAAAGGATAAAAATCATAAATTGTTTATAGATATACATATATATAATAAATATTATTGTTTATTTAATATTTTGTGCATAAATTCAAAGAACAAGGTAGTTAAGCCAAGGAGTATGTAAGCAACGTCTTTCATTAGAGCTAGCTAAAGTTGGTCAAAATCCTGGGGAGGACGTTTACATTCTTAACCCGTTGTCCACATTCACTAAAGTTGAATTCCACACTTCTTAAATTACTTTGAGAAATTGTCAAGAAAAAATTAATATCGCTTATTTATTATTAATTGTATTTATTTATAGGTCATTTCTTTTCTTTAAATCAGGCTTCGGAAAGTCCTGTCTCTTTGTGGTTTTATACAAAAAAAAATAAATAAATAAATAAATACTATGATAAAAAAAAACTATACAGTTTGATGAATATTATCTAATTTTTTAAATTAAACAATTTTTCCCATTATAAACTGTGTTATTACTATAATGTGCATTCTTTATTCTTATCAACTATGATTGCTGTTTTTCCTGCTTTTCCTTTTAGATGAATTTGATGTGGTTATTTGTTAAATATCTATAAGGATAATATACACCAAAAGACATACACATAAAAGAATAAAGAAAATAAAAGAAGTATTGGTTTATGTTCGTAAGTCTACCACATTCCTTGTGTGGGTTATTTTTTATGACTGCTCGTTGGTGATGCTCCGCCGTTTGCTGTATGAGCGTTAACTATCTCTGCATTCTTGGGATGATGCTTTCTTTAAACTGGTATAGATTACATTGATAGTCCTAATGAGGTTGCAATAATTTTGGGCTCTTCAACTGGTTGTTTAATAATAAAGCATATTGAACAATACATAGTGTGAACTCTTTGGTTGCCGATTTTCTGTCATTCATTTTAACACATGTAATAGATCATAAGTATGATGATTACGATACTTTGGTTTTCTCTAAATCCTGTTGCAAAATAGATATTCGCTTGGGATGTTTCTCTTTTATGGTATGAAATTTTTCTGAGTTCTCCTATAGTATCTTGTAATGACAGGGTGTCATTTCATTCAGCCTATTCTGTAACTATGATTTCCTCTTGTTCCTCTAAATCAAGTGTCTTGCTTGCAATATGAAGAAGTACATCTTGAAATAATAGTATTGATGGATTCAGGGTTAAATCAGGTTTTTAAATGTAGGTGTAATTTAGTTTTATTAAGCTTATACTATATAAGACAACATTACGTGTGCTGTGCACTTTCCACTTTATGTTAGAATTCTGGTACCCTTGAGTGTCAATTTTTGGCGATGATCATGATCACAGATGAGATGGAATATGAGAAGATCTCTAGTAGAATAAATCCATTCCTAAGTGTATTTTAACTTGGTCCAAAAGTATATATGAAGATCCCATTTTTTAGGGCCTCTTTTGTAGGCTTTGTATACAGAAAAAATTAACAAGGAGCATTGTCAAATTCCTCCATTATTGCACAGATAAATTCACATGATAGCTATCAACCGTAGTGTATACATTAATTTTAGAAGTATTTATCAGCTAGAAAATAGTTTGCTTTATGGTGATTTATACCTAATAGCCTGCTATAGGCTAAACACTGACATAACATTGCAAGTTTCCATATATATTTTCTGGCCTTGGTAGTAAATGGATTCTGTAAGTGCTTTATTCGTGCTTTGTCTATTAAAAGAAAGTGTTCATTACTAAAACAGTAAATTTCTTTAACTATTTGACGCAATCATTTTAATAAAAGTAGAAGAGGGTGAAAATGACCTTCGGCAAAAGTTTCGATTGCGTTAACTAATTTTTTGTAGGACTGTAGTATGTAAAATGAGAACTTACTGAATCTGTAAAATCCATATGCTAATTAATTGTGAGATTGTATCAATTTTTTCTTGTTCGTTACATTTCCTCGTGAAGCTTAAAACTTTATCGTACAATATGCGTTTGATTTGTGGCAAAAACAATAATATTTTTCGTTTTTTAAGTAGATGTTGTTTAATTCAGGAGCAATGTCTTCTCTATCATTTGCGTCCGTTGTTCTAAAAACTTTTTTTGACATTAATCTTACGAGTTCAAGAGTTGTGCCCCTTTTATTTACACAATGATATTCAGTTCATCATGAGTCAAAGACTTCAATAGTGGTGAAACAATTGTTGTGTCTTGAATTGTAATAAGTTGATGTTTTTAAGTGAATATCTTAAGCGTAATAGAGGTAAATATTTTTTGAATTGGTCCGTATGTAGCTGTTCTCGGCAGTGGTTTGATAAATCGTACATTTGAAAACCTAATTCTTCGTTATAGTTTTGTAAGATTTTTACAAATCCACAAGTACGATTATGGTCCATTGTGTCTGGATAAGGTGAATTTTATTCTGGTACTTATAGTGAACTCCGGAATTTTTAAAAGTTTTTTTATTTTCATAAAAGCTTATTAAAAAAGAGTGGTCCATTAAATATGCTAAGAGTTCATTTGTTGTACTAAATCCCATTATAAGTAGTCTAAGAATTATCTTGTTAAGTTATTGAGATTCCTCAAACGTAAGGAATATCTCATTCGCAACAGCGATTTATCTTATCCACATAATTAATAATTATTTTCTTATTTTCTTATCTTAAGACTACGTTGATATAATTTTTATTTATACAAGTGATTTTGAGAATTCCATTTTAATAACTGTCTTATCTTCTTTTTCGCTGTTCTTTTAGTGCGCAAGCTTTCATACCAACTTCTAAATTCTGAGATCAAGCATGCTTAGCATAATTTTGTTAACTTTTATGTTTACATTTGATAAGCTCATCATGATAATTTTTATGAATGTCTCTTAAAGAACGGATTTAATCTATGTCTTGATTATTATATGATTGCTTTTGATTTTCGGTTGCATATTTATTTGGTGGGCATGCTTTCCTGCCATACACTAATTCATATGGTGTAAATCCGGTAGCTGCATACAATGATATATTGTATTTATGTATAGCAAAAGGTAAAATTTTCTCCCAGTCTTGTTAAGTTGTAGTTACTGTTCATTAAAAGCTTTTAAGCAGGGCATGGCTACGTTTTAGTAAGCCATTAGATTAGTGATAGTAAGGTGTAGTGGTCTTAAGGTTGAAACTGCAAATTTGTGCTAAATTTGTTGGTACATTATTTAAAAAACTTTTTTTATGATCCCTGAGTTCTGATTATGACACTTTATACAACGCTATCAAGTGTCTTCTTAAGCGTCTGCGATTATAATTACTCGTATGTCAGGTATAGCTACTGCTATACAGTAATTTAAAAATAAACGTTGTAGAGTTTATGTATGTTTATTTCCAGATGTTATTTTTGCTAACGGTTCTACAGTAAGGATAGCTAGTCCGAAAGAGATTTTAGCTTGAGTATCAGTTATAATCACAGTTTCTTCTGTTTTTGTCTGAGTCAGTTTTTGTCTTGGCCAATTTTGCATTTTCATAGAAAATTTAATTATCTTTTTTCATACTTTCCTCGTAATACAATTCTCATATTCTTGTCTAAATCTTATTTATGCCTTTATCCTAGCCAAAAAGACTGTTGTGGTGTTAATTTAATATAAGTTGTCTCCTTTCGTTTTATAAATAAGCATATTTACCCAAACAAACAGTAATTCTATTGCTTGTGTTACTGAGCTCTTAGGAATTTCTTCGGGCAATATTCCTCTTGGCAAATTTTTGGTTATTTTACTTTTCCTAAATATTCTTGATGTTTCAATGTTTTTTTTTTTCTACTGATTTGGCTAAACCTACTAAGCGTGAATGAAGATCATATAGCAATATTTCATCTTTTCTCTTTTTCTTAAAAATCAAACACAATACTTATTTATTTTTATAAGTGGCTGTCATTACATTCCCTACTTGTGGTTGCATTTCATTTTGTTTGTTCTTTAAAAGATAATGTAAGTCTTATGATGATATAGTTTATTGTTTAAACAATTAAGTGTCAAGTCAGCTGAAATAAACGTTGCAATGTCGTCTTTTGGACATGATAAAAATTTTTGTGTACTTAATATTTCAAAGTAATTTATTTCTGTTTTTACCAAAAGTTGAATTATAGTGCTTTCTTATCAAGTGACTTGGTCATCGCGTTCAGCATTTCATTGCTGTTCCAACATTTCGAATGCGGCAGTAGAACAAGAAGACAGTGTTAAATTACTCTGCTTCGGAACGTAATGATGTTCTATGAATGTGTCCCGCTGCTTAGCACTTGAACGAGGTGTTTTGAGTATACTACCATGCGTTTTTCCTTCCCTTCTGGCATCTTAACTATCTTCTTATTTCATAGTAAAAACATAAGGTTCTTTCCATGCAGTATCAATATTGTCTCCTATTACTGTAGATGCAGCTTTAAAGAATCTTATCGGTGATTTGGATCTTATCGTAAGGCTTTATTTTTTTATAGAATTTTCAGAATTATCAGAAAAGTCTAGTGAAATATTAAATGATATTATTAAATTATAAAAACCTGCTTCACTTGAATCTGGTTTGCTATTTCATGTTGTTCATATTGTGTTTATTAGCTCTGGCTATGTGTAAAAATCGTAGAGTGAAGATGGATCAGTAAGATTTGTATTTTGCAAACTAATAGTGAAAGGATATTCTTTACCATTATTTTTATCGGCACTGCTTTCCAAAGCATCTTACTGCGTTGATCTGCAAGCAGTGGATTGCTGCTTTAGATTTTATTTTATTTTAGCATCATGTCACTGGTTCTAGCAGTAGCTTCTTGATGTGACTTATTATTTGTTGTAGTTGAAGTAGATGAATAATCTGGTTAGTATTTAAGAGGCTAGAAAAAAACAGATTTATATCATTTGGTCATTGGTGCTTGATGGTTTTTTTCATCTTTCAAAGTATCTAGAATTTGCGTATCGTCAAAGTCTGAAGTGGTCATGGGTCTGTCAGAAAAAAGTAAGCTTCGTTTTCCTAGAGCTCGGTGCTTTAGTAACCTTTAAAATACTAATGGTCCAGTGAGATCTTGTTGCCTTCTTCTATTTCTGGCGATATATTGTGAAGAGAATTTTTGAAGTCCTTTTTTCTTTATCTCGTTACCTGCTGTGGTGTAGTAAAGGATTAAAGCTCACTTAAACTTTGATTGTGAATATCATTAGCTCTCTAAGCATCTTCAACAGATGTTTTTATGTGTTGTAAGTCAAGCTGTTAGAGCAACTGCTGCTCAGAATACTGCTGAATGTTAAAATTTTGTGAATTCTTTCACGCCTTCCCTAAGAATGTATTAATTTTTTTACGGTATTCATTTTATAAGAATCTGTGAAGCTACGCGATAAAGTTTCAGCATTTAAATTCAAACGTGACGGCTTATACTTACTGGTGAAGTTGTATTAGAGGAGTCTCACTTTCCATGGATTTAGGTGATTTATGAAGTTTTTCATTGATTCGACTTATGTCTCGTTGTCTTCATAAGCCGTAAGTTTTCGTCCGTACAAACTCTGTTGCATTTATTAAGAGTACGAGGCATGTAGGCTATAGAGTGGTCTTTTCCTGATTCTCCTTGACTTCAAACAGCAACGAGAGTGAAGTTGGATGCGTCGGTAGTTTAAATAAACGGTTTACCAAGATCGATACGTGCAAGTACTGGGACTTCTTACAGGGCTGATTTTAATTTTCCGAAGCTCTCTTCCTGACTCTTGGTCCAACTTAATATTTGACTTTTCTATAATAATAAAGTTAAAGATTTTGCAATTTTTGCATAATCTTTATAAAATCGTCTATAATATCTTTTAAGTCATAAGAGTCCTCAAATTTTCGTACAATTTACTGGTAGTGGAAGGTTTTTAACTACTTTAAGTCTTCTGGGATCGGGTTTCACTCTATAACCACCTATTTCATGCCCTAAATATGTCACTTCAGGAATTAAAAATTAGCGTGTATCCAGTTGTCATGCTAAACCACCATCTAATAGTGTATTAAATAACAATTTTTTTTTATTTCACGTTTTTTTAAGTCATGGCACATATAATAATATCATCTTAAAATATAAATAGTTTTTTGCCTTGTAACCCTAATAATACAAATTTCATTAGTCTTTAAAATCTAGCTGGTACATTTCAAAACCCAAATAACATACCTGTACACTCGTAATATCCGTAAGGGGTACTGAAAGCTGGTTTGTAGCAATCTTCTTCAGATACTTTAATTTAATAAAGTATAGTAGCTAGATCAAAGACTGAAAATGATTTTAATCCACTAGTTAGTTTTAATATATCTGTAGTATTAGGCAATGGTTAAGCATCAGAGATAGTATTAGCGTAAAAAAGTCAGTGATCTATTACGAGACAATATCTCTTTTTTTCGTTGGGTCCTTGCTTTTTGAGGACAATTCACAGTGGATGCGAATTTTAACTTCTGAAGTGACTTATATAGGACATAAAATAGGTGATTATTGAGTGAAACCCGATTACAAGAATCTGGAATCAGTTGAAAAGTTTTGAATAGGCAGCATGTAGCATGAGCTATTGCTGTGCTCTGGGCTTCTTTAACAATAACTTGGGCTTAATGAAGACTGCCAAGTCTGAGTCAACGAGGAACAGGAGCTTCGTGCGTTCGTTTCTGATGTGCAGCCTCATGGATGACGGATTGGGTTGTTGACTCATCTCTGCTGTCATCACCAGAGGGAGCTTTGCTAGTTTTTCTGGATAAAAAAGCAAGACTTAATGCAGTAAATAGCATCCAAGCTAAACTTGCGTTGGTGTCAACAGAAGTTCTGGTTCTGTCCCGATTGAAGGTTGTTGCACTGGTTTAATTGGTTTCTGGACTTTAAACGTCCTCCATCCTCCTTCTGCTGTTCAATTTGTATAATTGCCGTCAGCTGGCTGATCTGAGGGCAAAGAGCTGTAACTTAATGAGCCAGAGAAGTGTCAGCTGCAGAGACGGAAGAGAAACCAGAGTCCCACAAGGCTGGTGGGATGCACGGGGATAAATAAGTTGAGTCTATCATGGCACAGCTAGAAGAGCTGGTATCTGTTAGCTTGTCTGCAGTGGTGCTGAGCTCTTTTGAAGAGAGCGTCCGTAATATCTTGAGCATACGAGAGATATGCGTGGGCAGAAGATTAAGCCATTTAACCTTCAGCACATCCTCTGAGACTTTTGAGCCAGCCAGGGTTCTTATTAAGCGCAGCCGGTGGGATGGTCTTTTGTCACCCAACTTAAGTTTTTTAGAAAGGTGGTCGAGTTGGTTCTCCTTAGAGTCAGCTAGTCTAGCCAGAATAGCTTTCTCAAGGCTGGCGTAAAGGTTTGTCTCTAGAGGGTTTGACAGAATTTTGACCAAGCCTGAGATGACCATGGCGTCCAAATCTGCTGTGACTAGATCATATTTATCTCTGTTGTTGGTTACTTTATATAGGTTGTAGGCTGACTTAACAGAAAAACACAGGCTTTGGGGTTGGGGGCCCAGAAGCAAGGTGAATTAGGTGTGGTTATCATTTGAGCCATGGCGAGATCTGCCTCTGATGCTTGGTAGCCAGCGAGCTTCTTCTGCTGCTCCTCAAAAACGTTCTTCGCTGATTCTTGAGCCTCTTGCTCAGCTATTTGCTAGAGCTGTGTGTCAAGAGCCTCCTGTTTCTTCTTGAGTGTTCAACGATCTGCGCACTCAGCTTGTGAAGGGTCTTTGTTATTTTGCTTGAATGTTTCGTTTTTCTCTTCGCTGTCAGTCAGGGTTGAGAGCGAAGCGCCTCTGACGACTCTGATGACCGGTTTTGAGGGTAGTGGAGCTAAGAAGAAAGGCAGTGGGCTGTCGAATGCTGCTTGACAGCCACCAGAAGCATGAAGGAAAAATTCTTTAAAAGGGTAGAAAAGATGCACGCAAGCGTAGCCAAAATAGTGGCTAAACTAGTGTTGCCAGAAAGAAGTGGTTAGTAAATCCTTCTGCAGCAAAATAGTGAATGATGCAAGGGTAATCACGTACACCAACTCCAGGCACTGAATTTGACAAAGCTCACCAAGTAATAGGTGCGTATGAATAAAGTCACTGCCCTGAGAAGTCTGCACGTGTAGGCAGGGTTTTACTTTGACACTTACGCACTTTTCTGGACTTAACTCAAATAAAAAAAGGGTTGGGGTTACACTTCGGTGTTCTTGACATTGGGCCGGAAAAGCAATAGTTAATGAGGTGGTGTTAGGCTTGTAAAGTATGAGGTATCAGCTAACGAAAATACTAATTGATTTATTAGAAAATAAGAGTGTTGAAGCGAGTGGTGTGCACAAGAGGTAGAATCATTCTTGGAAGCTACAACAGCATCGCCAGCTAACAAAGTGCGGGGTTGGCGGGACCTGCTTGGACAGAGAACACATCTGGTGGCTCGTCTTAGTTAACTCGAGGAACTAGTTGCAGCTTAGGACAGTTGATGCACGAAGGCTCCTGTGTGACTTGTGGCTCCACATGCGTATCCTGAAAAGTCACACAGAGCTAGATCATTCTCAGGGCCCATGGGTCTCTTGAGCACAGCTCTACTGATCAACTTAGGTACTTTGCCCAAGGAGCGTCATCATTATGTCTAGTATCCTTCTTTCTTGGTCACTTTCTCTTTTCCTCTTGGCTCGTGCTTGTCATGGTTAGTAACAGTACATGAGAGAGTTACAGTTCTGGGTAGGCAGCGGATCTCTGCGTCCCATATTTGCTGGAGGAAGAATATGCTTTTTTTCACGTAAGCCCCTTTTATAGCCGATTTGCAGATGATTCGCCTCCGTTATCTGCGCTATCTCTGTGCACACTGTCGATTATACATATTTACCGCTAATCCTTGCACATATTTTATCAAGCTTATTGTGCGTAATTGACAGCGCACATTATATGCTTCGTATAAACTCTTACATCTTTTACTTAGTGAGTTTATTTTATTTTTATTTACTATATAAAGAAAAAGCTAAACAAACAAGTGAATATAAAATAGCAATAAAAATTGTGTATTATCAATTTCTAAAAGATAAAAAATACACTCTTGCATTTGTCTCCTGTAATTTATCAAACAAACTTATTTTGAACAAATCAGGTTAGAGAAATAAGGGTTATTGATTTTTATTATTATTGTTTCGTTTCAAATATCTTTTTCTTTTGTATAATCAGCAGGAATCTGTTTTTTAGAGGCAAAGATTCCTATTGCAAGGCATGTTGGAAAAAAAATTTTCTTTTTATGGTTCCATAATTTACAAAGTATTCTTCCTTTTAGTTAATAATGGGTTTCTTTATGTTTATTCTTTATGTTTTGTTCGATTGTGTACTATTTTTTATCGTTTAATTGTAAGTTCTTAGTTCACTTCATGTATGTTATTTAAAAATTGTAATCTAATATAGAGAATAGAAATTTATGTAATTCCTAAACTACTTTTAACAGCTCAAGCTTTATGGTAGAATTATTCTGTCTGCCCCTTGTGCTATTCAACTTGCCATGTAGACTCTTCTTCCGTTTTTGTTGTTCTTTTCTTGGTATAAGGTGGCTCTGAGCGCTATCTTACTGGTATCTTTTTTCATTTCGGCCTTTAGTTGTTTCTTGACTAAAAGTGAATTTTTACTAATGAATACACATGCTTGCGATGCAGTTACCAGATGAGTAGGGAGAAATTTCCGTGCACTATTATATTTTTATAAATCTATTTTGACATCCATGTCAATCTGTTTCATGTATTTATTAGCGTCTCTTATTTGACACCTATCCTTTCAATATTCATTCCCAGGCAAACTAAAGTCTTATTGAAAAATACATGTACATTATGCAGTTCTAAAAGTAGTGTTTATATCAAACCTTCAAATACTACATCTACTTTTAGTTTGACTTACAAAAATTATTTCCTTTGTATTTTATGGCAAATGGGGTATTTTAAAATCTGTGCAATTATGTTGGTACCCGATTTCTGGTCATAAGTCACCTTATCTTCAAATCGTTTTTCAAATAGAAACACTGCTGAATTGGCCATGGGTATCGAACATTCTTGGGCGTTAACCAGTAGTCTTGATTGTTCACACACTTTCTCTGCTAAAGTTTATTTTGATAATATTTAAATTAAGTGGTATTTGTAATGCCCTCTTCTGTCCTTGTATCTCGTTCTGAAGATATTGGCTTCAGAATCTTTCGTGGTTCTGAATACAACGTCTATTCGTTTTCTGGATTAACAATCTCTCTGATAAATTTGATCAAAGCTCCTTGAGTTTCCCAAATATATGGGTGGCTTCGCAGTCCCTCTACATATGGTCTATTAAAAATGCTATTGTTATTAGTATTTTGTCCCAAGTTTGTATTGCAGTTTATTAGGGCAACAGAATTCAAAAACTAGCTGGAGAAAATTCTTTACAGGTGATAACATACATATTAAGGTGTCTAAATAAATAAACAACGTGCCTATGAAAAATTATATTTCATTTTATTTTTTAACATTAGTGTGCAAAAAAAGACGTTTTTTCAGTATTTGTGGAATACCTAGGAGCCTTTGAATAATATAAAGAAATAAAAACTTTTGTTCAGTAGTCGATACTCTACCAGTTAATTTGAGACCAGAAGTACCTTTTTATTTTATTAATAATCATCTTATTCTCTTTAAACTTACTCTAGGTATGTATTCTATTCTTATTCAACCTCTTGAATCTTAAATGAAAAAGAATATTGCAAATTGTGAAAAAAATGCATTTGTCTATTCGAAAGATCTCAAATGTTTAACAGAATCCCACCCAGTTCCCGCAATCAAAAATAACTCATTCGAATCTTATTTATTTATTTATTTTTTCGTTACGTCTTCTTAACGTATCTATAAGTGGCTCAATTCTTTTTTTGCTTATTCCTAAAAAAAATCGCGTTTTCGACCCTGACAGGGATCTATGGTATTTGTCAAAGGTGAACGTGTTATTAGGAGAATTTCCTACTCTAAAGAGTTTCTTAAGTTCAATTGGAAATATCACGGAAGGTAGCAGCATCTTACAAGTTTTTTCATCGATTTATGCTGAGGAATCAGCCGAAAAAGCTCTGATAGGCTGTGCTTTTGCTTGATCCGTAAGAGCACACATTCTAGTACAGTCTGCTTTAGTTGGCATCATTCTCAACATGTGTAACTTCACTGATACAGACAGACATTTCATGTTAAAAAACTTATAACACTGACGATGAAGACTTTACAAAACTGTTGGACAGCGACAAGTTCGCGGGTATACAGCATAATGGTCCCATTCCCCAGGAGCAGCGTGTAGAGCAATTCTTTCTGAAGCGAACAACGTTGGAATTAACGTTTTAGGGCAAACGGCTTTTAAATGAAAGGCGATAAAAAGCACGTTCTAAACTACCCCTAAATGGGGTCGGAAGGGTATGGTGAGCCCGCATAAACTCACAACGTTGCCACATTGTCATTCAGGTTATTTAGTTAGCAGTGAGAACTGTATACATGGGTATATCCATGTTCGCACGGACAAGCATCTAATTTACTATACTGCTGGTAATTTAAAGGTTGGATGTTACAAGATAAATATTATCTGCTTCTTATGCTATAATGTTTTAAAGCCATGCATCAGATGTAATTGCATAAATATTTCAAAGATAACATGTCAAATCATGTAACAACAAGAGTGTAATAGGATGAACGTATTACCTACTTATAATCGTATCAGTTATTAAAATTACATTGCAAATATAATAACGATGATATTTTAAATGTGATAATTTCAATTGAGTATTAGTATCCCTTTTTAGGTAAATAATCTCATATCTTATACATTTTATCCCAAACAGAAGTTTTATGAGCTGATCAAGTCAAGACTAACACAAATTTTGAGATAATTAGTAAAAGTAAACACACTTCGTCATGTACATGTGTAATTATACATATTACAAGACTAACACAAATTTTGAGATAATTAGTAAAAGTAAACACACTTCGTCATGTACATGTGTAATTATACATATTACAAGACTAACACAAATTTTGAGATAATTAGTAAAAGTAAACACACTTCGTCATGTACATGTGTAATTATACATATTACAAGACTAACACAAATTTTGAGATAATTAGTAAAAGTAAACACACTTCGTCATGTACATGTGTAATTATACATATTACAAGACTAACACAAATTTTGAGATAATTAGTAAAAGTAAACACACTTCGTCATGTACATGTGTAATTATACATATTACAAGACTAACACAAATTTTGAGATAATTAGTAAAAGTAAACACACTTCGTCATGTACATGTGTAATTATACATATTACAAGACTAACACAAATTTTGAGATAATTAGTAAAAGTAAACACACTTCGTCATGTACATGTGTAATTATACATATTACAAGACTAACACAAATTTTGAGATAATTAGTAAAAGTAAACACACTTCGTCATGTACATGTGTAATTATACATATTACAAGACTAACACAAATTTTGAGATAATTAGTAAAAGTAAACACACTTCGTCATGTACATGTGTAATTATACATATTACAAGACTAACACAAATTTTGAGATAATTAGTAAAAGTAAACACACTTCGTCATGTACATGTGTAATTATACATATTACAAGACTAACACAAATTTTGAGATAATTAGTAAAAGTAAACACACTTCGTCATGTACATGTGTAATTATACATATTACAAGACTAACACAAATTTTGAGATAATTAGTAAAAGTAAACACACTTCGTCATGTACATGTGTAATTATACATATTACAAGACTAACACAAATTTTGAGATAATTAGTAAAAGTAAACACACTTCGTCATGTACATGTGTAATTATACATATTACAAGACTAACACAAATTTTGAGATAATTAGTAAAAGTAAACACACTTCGTCATGTACATGTGTAATTATACATATTACAAGACTAACACAAATTTTGAGATAATTAGTAAAAGTAAACACACTTCGTCATGTACATGTGTAATTATACATATTACAAGACTAACACAAATTTTGAGATAATTAGTAAAAGTAAACACACTTCGTCATGTACATGTGTAATTATACATATTACAAGACTAACACAAATTTTGAGATAATTAGTAAAAGTAAACACACTTCGTCATGTACATGTGTAATTATACATATTACAAGACTAACACAAATTTTGAGATAATTAGTAAAAGTAAACACACTTCGTCATGTACATGTGTAATTATACATATTACAAGACTAACACAAATTTTGAGATAATTAGTAAAAGTAAACACACTTCGTCATGTACATGTGTAATTATACATATTACAAGACTAACACAAATTTTGAGATAATTAGTAAAAGTAAACACACTTCGTCATGTACATGTGTAATTATACATATTACAAGACTAACACAAATTTTGAGATAATTAGTAAAAGTAAACACACTTCGTCATGTACATGTGTAATTATACATATTACAAGACTAACACAAATTTTGAGATAATTAGTAAAAGTAAACACACTTCGTCATGTACATGTGTAATTATACATATTACAAGACTAACACAAATTTTGAGATAATTAGTAAAAGTAAACACACTTCGTCATGTACATGTGTAATTATACATATTACAAGACTAACACAAATTTTGAGATAATTAGTAAAAGTAAACACACTTCGTCATGTACATGTGTAATTATACATATTACAAGACTAACACAAATTTTGAGATAATTAGTAAAAGTAAACACACTTCGTCATGTACATGTGTAATTATACATATTACAAGACTAACACAAATTTTGAGATAATTAGTAAAAGTAAACACACTTCGTCATGTACATGTGTAATTATACATATTACAAGACTAACACAAATTTTGAGATAATTAGTAAAAGTAAACACACTTCGTCATGTACATGTGTAATTATACATATTACAAGACTAACACAAATTTTGAGATAATTAGTAAAAGTAAACACACTTCGTCATGTACATGTGTAATTATACATATTACAAGACTAACACAAATTTTGAGATAATTAGTAAAAGTAAACACACTTCGTCATGTACATGTGTAATTATACATATTACAAGACTAACACAAATTTTGAGATAATTAGTAAAAGTAAACACACTTCGTCATGTACATGTGTAATTATACATATTACAAGACTAACACAAATTTTGAGATAATTAGTAAAAGTAAACACACTTCGTCATGTACATGTGTAATTATACATATTACAAGACTAACACAAATTTTGAGATAATTAGTAAAAGTAAACACACTTCGTCATGTACATGTGTAATTATACATATTACAAGACTAACACAAATTTTGAGATAATTAGTAAAAGTAAACACACTTCGTCATGTACATGTGTAATTATACATATTACAAGACTAACACAAATTTTGAGATAATTAGTAAAAGTAAACACACTTCGTCATGTACATGTGTAATTATACATATTACAAGACTAACACAAATTTTGAGATAATTAGTAAAAGTAAACACACTTCGTCATGTACATGTGTAATTATACATATTACAAGACTAACACAAATTTTGAGATAATTAGTAAAAGTAAACACACTTCGTCATGTACATGTGTAATTATACATATTACAAGACTAACACAAATTTTGAGATAATTAGTAAAAGTAAACACACTTCGTCATGTACATGTGTAATTATACATATTACAAGACTAACACAAATTTTGAGATAATTAGTAAAAGTAAACACACTTCGTCATGTACATGTGTAATTATACATATTACAAGACTAACACAAATTTTGAGATAATTAGTAAAAGTAAACACACTTCGTCATGTACATGTGTAATTATACATATTACAAGACTAACACAAATTTTGAGATAATTAGTAAAAGTAAACACACTTCGTCATGTACATGTGTAATTATACATATTACAAGACTAACACAAATTTTGAGATAATTAGTAAAAGTAAACACACTTCGTCATGTACATGTGTAATTATACATATTACAAGACTAACACAAATTTTGAGATAATTAGTAAAAGTAAACACACTTCGTCATGTACATGTGTAATTATACATATTACAAGACTAACACAAATTTTGAGATAATTAGTAAAAGTAAACACACTTCGTCATGTACATGTGTAATTATACATATTACAAGACTAACACAAATTTTGAGATAATTAGTAAAAGTAAACACACTTCGTCATGTACATGTGTAATTATACATATTACAAGACTAACACAAATTTTGAGATAATTAGTAAAAGTAAACACACTTCGTCATGTACATGTGTAATTATACATATTACAAGACTAACACAAATTTTGAGATAATTAGTAAAAGTAAACACACTTCGTCATGTACATGTGTAATTATACATATTACAAGACTAACACAAATTTTGAGATAATTAGTAAAAGTAAACACACTTCGTCATGTACATGTGTAATTATACATATTACAAGACTAACACAAATTTTGAGATAATTAGTAAAAGTAAACACACTTCGTCATGTACATGTGTAATTATACATATTACAAGACTAACACAAATTTTGAGATAATTAGTAAAAGTAAACACACTTCGTCATGTACATGTGTAATTATACATATTACAAGACTAACACAAATTTTGAGATAATTAGTAAAAGTAAACACACTTCGTCATGTACATGTGTAATTATACATATTACAAGACTAACACAAATTTTGAGATAATTAGTAAAAGTAAACACACTTCGTCATGTACATGTGTAATTATACATATTACAAGACTAACACAAATTTTGAGATAATTAGTAAAAGTAAACACACTTCGTCATGTACATGTGTAATTATACATATTACAAGACTAACACAAATTTTGAGATAATTAGTAAAAG
Organism: Copidosoma floridanum; assembly: GCF_000648655.2. The sequence continues at coordinate 300,795 of NW_019379646.1, forward strand.
TAAACACACTTCGTCATGTACATGTGTAATTATACATATTACAAGACTAACACAAATTTTGAGATAATTAGTAAAAGTAAACACACTTCGTCATGTACATGTGTAATTATACATATTACAAGACTAACACAAATTTTGAGATAATTAGTAAAAGTAAACACACTTCGTCATGTACATGTGTAATTATACATATTACAAGACTAACACAAATTTTGAGATAATTAGTAAAAGTAAACACACTTCGTCATGTACATGTGTAATTATACATATTACAAGACTAACACAAATTTTGAGATAATTAGTAAAAGTAAACACACTTCGTCATGTACATGTGTAATTATACATATTACAAGACTAACACAAATTTTGAGATAATTAGTAAAAGTAAACACACTTCGTCATGTACATGTGTAATTATACATATTACAAGACTAACACAAATTTTGAGATAATTAGTAAAAGTAAACACACTTCGTCATGTACATGTGTAATTATACATATTACAAGACTAACACAAATTTTGAGATAATTAGTAAAAGTAAACACACTTCGTCATGTACATGTGTAATTATACATATTACAAGACTAACACAAATTTTGAGATAATTAGTAAAAGTAAACACACTTCGTCATGTACATGTGTAATTATACATATTACAAGACTAACACAAATTTTGAGATAATTAGTAAAAGTAAACACACTTCGTCATGTACATGTGTAATTATACATATTACAAGACTAACACAAATTTTGAGATAATTAGTAAAAGTAAACACACTTCGTCATGTACATGTGTAATTATACATATTACAAGACTAACACAAATTTTGAGATAATTAGTAAAAGTAAACACACTTCGTCATGTACATGTGTAATTATACATATTACAAGACTAACACAAATTTTGAGATAATTAGTAAAAGTAAACACACTTCGTCATGTACATGTGTAATTATACATATTACAAGACTAACACAAATTTTGAGATAATTAGTAAAAGTAAACACACTTCGTCATGTACATGTGTAATTATACATATTACAAGACTAACACAAATTTTGAGATAATTAGTAAAAGTAAACACACTTCGTCATGTACATGTGTAATTATACATATTACAAGACTAACACAAATTTTGAGATAATTAGTAAAAGTAAACACACTTCGTCATGTACATGTGTAATTATACATATTACAAGACTAACACAAATTTTGAGATAATTAGTAAAAGTAAACACACTTCGTCATGTACATGTGTAATTATACATATTACAAGACTAACACAAATTTTGAGATAATTAGTAAAAGTAAACACACTTCGTCATGTACATGTGTAATTATACATATTACAAGACTAACACAAATTTTGAGATAATTAGTAAAAGTAAACACACTTCGTCATGTACATGTGTAATTATACATATTACAAGACTAACACAAATTTTGAGATAATTAGTAAAAGTAAACACACTTCGTCATGTACATGTGTAATTATACATATTACAAGACTAACACAAATTTTGAGATAATTAGTAAAAGTAAACACACTTCGTCATGTACATGTGTAATTATACATATTACAAGACTAACACAAATTTTGAGATAATTAGTAAAAGTAAACACACTTCGTCATGTACATGTGTAATTATACATATTACAAGACTAACACAAATTTTGAGATAATTAGTAAAAGTAAACACACTTCGTCATGTACATGTGTAATTATACATATTACAAGACTAACACAAATTTTGAGATAATTAGTAAAAGTAAACACACTTCGTCATGTACATGTGTAATTATACATATTACAAGACTAACACAAATTTTGAGATAATTAGTAAAAGTAAACACACTTCGTCATGTACATGTGTAATTATACATATTACAAGACTAACACAAATTTTGAGATAATTAGTAAAAGTAAACACACTTCGTCATGTACATGTGTAATTATACATATTACAAGACTAACACAAATTTTGAGATAATTAGTAAAAGTAAACACACTTCGTCATGTACATGTGTAATTATACATATTACAAGACTAACACAAATTTTGAGATAATTAGTAAAAGTAAACACACTTCGTCATGTACATGTGTAATTATACATATTACAAGACTAACACAAATTTTGAGATAATTAGTAAAAGTAAACACACTTCGTCATGTACATGTGTAATTATACATATTACAAGACTAACACAAATTTTGAGATAATTAGTAAAAGTAAACACACTTCGTCATGTACATGTGTAATTATACATATTACAAGACTAACACAAATTTTGAGATAATTAGTAAAAGTAAACACACTTCGTCATGTACATGTGTAATTATACATATTACAAGACTAACACAAATTTTGAGATAATTAGTAAAAGTAAACACACTTCGTCATGTACATGTGTAATTATACATATTACAAGACTAACACAAATTTTGAGATAATTAGTAAAAGTAAACACACTTCGTCATGTACATGTGTAATTATACATATTACAAGACTAACACAAATTTTGAGATAATTAGTAAAAGTAAACACACTTCGTCATGTACATGTGTAATTATACATATTACAAGACTAACACAAATTTTGAGATAATTAGTAAAAGTAAACACACTTCGTCATGTACATGTGTAATTATACATATTACAAGACTAACACAAATTTTGAGATAATTAGTAAAAGTAAACACACTTCGTCATGTACATGTGTAATTATACATATTACAAGACTAACACAAATTTTGAGATAATTAGTAAAAGTAAACACACTTCGTCATGTACATGTGTAATTATACATATTACAAGACTAACACAAATTTTGAGATAATTAGTAAAAGTAAACACACTTCGTCATGTACATGTGTAATTATACATATTACAAGACTAACACAAATTTTGAGATAATTAGTAAAAGTAAACACACTTCGTCATGTACATGTGTAATTATACATATTACAAGACTAACACAAATTTTGAGATAATTAGTAAAAGTAAACACACTTCGTCATGTACATGTGTAATTATACATATTACAAGACTAACACAAATTTTGAGATAATTAGTAAAAGTAAACACACTTCGTCATGTACATGTGTAATTATACATATTACAAGACTAACACAAATTTTGAGATAATTAGTAAAAGTAAACACACTTCGTCATGTACATGTGTAATTATACATATTACAAGACTAACACAAATTTTGAGATAATTAGNATCAAGTCACGTGTTGTGTGTCGGTAAAACTTGAAACTAATTAAGTATATCGTTTACCAAAATCAAAGGTAGTATTTTTTTCTTTACCAACAAGTGCCCGAAAGTATATGCACATTGCGTAATAATGTTTAAGCAGCAGAGTTAGTGCCAACACTTATACAGTCCATAAACAATAAGGAGACAGTATACGAAGTAGTAATTCAAACATGACTTTATTTCTATAATTAACAAAACTGCCAACATTTTGACGTCATGCTGACACCATCCTCAGGACAAAAATACAAGTATTAGGATACAACATAACACTAAAAGTGTAGCAATGAGAACTTATTGGATAATTGCAGATTAACAAAAATAATTGTTTAGAATACAATTTTTTTTTTTTCTTGTAAGTTTTTTTTTTTATTTTTACTAATCAATTATTTTTGTAAATTTGTAATTATGCAGTAAGTTTACATTACTCCACTTGCAGTGTTATGTTGTGTCCTAACATTTGCATTGTTGCCCTGAGGATGGCGTCAGCATGACATCGAAATATTGGCAGTTCTGTTAATTATTGAAATTAAGTCACGCTTAAATTACCTCTTTGTATACTGTCTCATTATTAATTATACGACTATAAAGCAAAGTATAATAATGATTTACCTTTACATAATATACAGTCTAATTAAACTCCTTGTTGCGGGTCACTCTGATGAAAAACTTGAACATTAAAACTATAAAAACAGAGTTCTCCTACTGCTTATGTGATTGTAGCGTCTGGGTTTGGATGGGTACGATAGTCGTGTGTATGCGTATGTAATAAAAAAGTGGTCCCACTTTATAAAAGAAAATTGGCTTGCAAAAACTCTTATTAAATTTGATTCCTAATTTAGTTCTTTTTAAGCTAGCTTTTGTTTTTATATTTTTTTGTTTTTAATTTTTTTATTTTTTTATTTATTTATTTTTTCGTTACGTCTTCTTAACGTATCTATAAGTGNTTAGTAAAAGTAAACACACTTCGTCATGTACATGTGTAATTATACATATTACAAGACTAACACAAATTTTGAGATAATTAGTAAAAGTAAACACACTTCGTCATGTACATGTGTAATTATACATATTAATTTTTGTTTGTTCACACGCTTTCAGTCTTACTCACTCTTATTTTTATTATATTATTAGACTTATAGTAAGTTCTACCTCGAATTAAATTTAAACACAAAATTGGTAGGGAATTTTCCATTCCACACTAAGGAACTTTTATTTTCATCCTATTTCTTACCATAAACAACATATTACCGAAATAATTTTCATACAATATTTTGATGGTGTGGATAAATTTCAATTTTTCAACTGTTTTTCTTGTAATCTACAAGTTGTACTGCATATAGCAATTGTAGCATCCAGAACGACCCTTTAGTTGTCACTTGTGAGGTTTAACGAATTTTATGTAGAAAACTGGGTGTCGAATAAGTAAGTTTCTTACGCGTAAGAAACACATTAAATACTGTAAATACTGTAAGAAATTTTCAGGCTTTTCTACATAGTAGTTGACATAGGGTTCTCGACACTTCACATAACCTTAATTTCAAGTTAATAGTAAATTTAGTCTCCTGTAAACCTTATAAGAGAGTGTAAGGTATGTACTTTCGTTATCAAATTGAATTTTACGTGCTTTACAAGTGTTTCTTTCACCTTCTTCTATTCATTATTCTTTGTACCTAAAAAATATTTGCATATTCAATGATAAATACTAGTTATAACACAATAGATAAACTTATAATTTTATACACAGTTTAGAAAAGAAGCTTCACGTACATTTTTATATCATTTAAATCTTACAAAATGTTTCCTTCGGATTTCTACGTTTTCTACGTTGTCAACGACGTTCTTACGTTTTTGATAGCTTCTTACGGATATACAATAGAATACTGAGAATTTTGTAAAAAACTTATCCCTGGATACTATTTTTGATAGATTTGTAAGAAACTGCCTAAAACGTTAATAAGTTGTAAGAACCGCAGAAAACGTAGAAAACTAGATAACATGTTTTGTAAGCTTAATAATATATCAATGAACGTAAGGCTTCTCTTTTAAACAGTGTATAAAATTAAAAGTTAATTTATTGTGTTATAATTAATATATATCGTTGAGCACGTGAATCTTTCTAAAGCACAAAGAAAAATGAATCAAAATAGGTTATGGTTAACATTTGTAAAGCACGTAAAATTCTATTTGACTACGAAAGCACGTATCTTTATACATATAAATAATACACTTTCTTATACAATTTACAGTAGTCAGGATTTACAATTAACTTGAAAGTAAGGTTATGTGAAATGTCACATCCATGCGTTTAAGGTACCAAAAAAATATAAATTTAGAGCCCATAGTAGATTTTGTAATCGTGATATTTGCTCCATAACAAACTTCGAAACAGCGCCACCAACGGAAAAAAATTGTTTATAATGAATTTTCAAAATTCATAATTTTCGTAAACATAGGGTACTTTTTTTTTAGTCCGTCGGTCGGTCAATTGGTCGGTCCGATTAAAGTACCACGGAGTTCCCACCGAGTGCTTGGCGAGTACCCGCCAAGGGCCCACCAAGTGCTCGGAAAATACCTGTCAAGTACCCGCCAAGTGCCCGTTCAGTGACCACTAAGTGCCCAGTGAGTACCCGCCAAGTTCCCAGCAAGTTCCCGGCTAGTACCCACCATGTACCCGCCAACTGCCTGCGAAGTACCCACCAAGTGCCTGGCAAGTACCTACCAAGTACCTGCCAAGTACCTGCCAAGTGCCCACCAAGTGCCCGGTGAGTACTCACCAAGTACCTGGCCAGTACCCGCCAAATGCCCACCAAGTGCCTGGCAAGTGCCTGGCAAGTGCTTAACAAGTACCCGCCTAGTGCCCAGCAAAAATCCGCCAAGTGCCTGGCAAGTACTCACCAAGTTCCCAGCAAGTACCCGCCAAGTGTCCACCAAGTGCCCGGCAAGTACCCGCAAAGTACCCGTCAAATTCCCGGCAAGTACCCACTAAGTGCCTACCAAGTGCCCAGCAAGTACCCGCCAAGTGCCTGGTGAGTGCCCACCAAGTGCCCGGCAAGTACCCACTAAGCGCCCGGCTAATACCCGCTAAGTGCTGGGCAAGTTCTCGGCAAGTACCCACCACGTACCTGGCAAGTACCTTGGGCTCGCCATACTTTTTCAAGCCCATTTAAGGGGTAGTTTGAGACGTATTTTTAATCGCCTCCCATTTAAAAGCTAATCACCCTAAAAAACTAATTCCAACGGGGTTTGCATCAGAAAAAATTGCTCTACTCGCTGTTTCTGGGAAATTCCACCGTTACATATTATCCTGTATAAAACAAATATGTACATTTTTTTGAACAACTGCGATAAAATTATCCCACTATGCAACTGTAACTGCAATTTATTTGGATGGTTAATATTGCAAAAATAATTTACAATGCGTAGCGTCACGGGGACTGGTACGCATGTTTGTTAAGCATGCAACTTATGCTTTCTCTCTTTTATGCTTCCGAGTACTATTTTTACGCAAAGAGTTGTCACCAATTTTTGGCAGGACATGAAAAATTTAAAGGATAAAGTTAATATGTACACATTGGCCAAGTATGCCGATCTTGGTATTTTCTGTATTCTTAGAAGTGTCAAATTTTTCTGTGGCAACTAGGCAGACATTAACATCGAGCAAGGTCTCATGAGAATTATTATCCTTGATGGTAGCCTTATACCTAGGGAATTAACTGAAAATACTGCAGCTATGTGGCAGAAAATTACATTAAACATACTTGAGGTATGCATGGCAATGGAGAACTTCAGCAATGTTACGTACATCAAAAGTAAGCAGCAAATCAACTTATGACCATCTAGAATAATAAGAGAGACAAATAATATACTAATAATCGGTTGTTTATTTTTAAGACTTTTTCGGCAGCGATGACGCAAAAGGTGCATAAGGCGTTGAAGGTAGGCTTAATATTGTAGGACGAGCTTGTTGACCAATTGTACTGTTCTATCTTGTACAAATGTATTAATATGATTGTTTCTCTGGTAACGATTTTTGTTAAAATCAAATTAAGCAGTGGTGAAAAAGCATATACACAACTGTTGCTTATTACGCAGCGGATTGCAATGAATTTGCAGCATAAGTCTGATAGAAAAGAATATTTGCAACATGAACTAGCTCCCTATTTATTGTCTTTGTTTGATGAGAATATAATGCGCAAAACAACTAAATCAAATTTTTACGACTTTTTTATTTTAGCTGCCAAGCCTGTATGTGTGATAGCTCCTACTTCCGTCGTAGATGGCGGGTTCCTTTCAATTGTCGTTCAGTGGTAACGCAACGATATAGTTACCAATCATTTGTAACTTTATGTCAAGTACGTAGAGACAAGTTTTACTCCAAATATTATCATTATTTTGATGGGTATGACTGTTAAGACGGTAAAAAAGCAGATAAACTCTCGCACCGAAAGCGCTCCATGGCCAATCGACCATTTGAAATCAACATTAAGACTAAGACCACGGTATCACAGAAACTTTTTTTTTAAAGATACTAATAAATTGCAGTTAATATCATTAGTAAGTAAACTATGGGAGTTCTAGGACAATGGAGATTCTAATCATAGACATAGGAGTTTGTGGCATGGTATCCAGAACGCTACTGCGCTGTGTCCCTTTACCCTATTACCTCTATCGCTTTACTGCGCATGTTACTGCGCGATGAGGGTCCCTACTACCTCTTACTGGGCACTCTAATACCACCACTCTTTTCTGTGCACATTACTGCACAAAAGCAGCAAACAGCACGTAGGTGCTTTGGCGCACGGCACTTCCGCTTCTGCTCTTGGTCGGGTATCATCAACTTCACTCTTACGTATAGACCTTGTGCTGTAGCTGCTGTCGTTGACATTGCTCTTGTGTGTATATCTTGTGCTGCAGCTGGTACTGTCAACGTTGCTTTGACGTCTTAACCTCATGCTACCAGTAAGTGTGTGTGTACATTGTTGTACTGCTGCTAGTGCCGTCAATGCCACTCTTGGATTTCATCGACGTTACTCTAACGTCTTTCGTTTACCAGAAATAACAATAACGGTAGGCAAGTGTGTTCTAATACTGATTTAATATACATATTTACATATACAGTAAATAAATAGGTTTAATAAATAGTAAAACGTATATGCCATATATTTTACTATTTTTCTTTAAATAACCTTTCAAAGGTTGGGGACAAGACTAATACACGATGACTTTTACAGTTATTATTATAACATTATTATAACAAGTTTAAGTCATTAAACATATCTGAATATCATGTCACATACTTATTGGTATAAACCAGCGTATTAGATTTGTAGTCTCCCGGTAAGAACAAAGTTTTCACATGTATGTAGAAATCAAATGTATATACAATAAAATACAAGGTTTAGAAATTTATGTAAGTTCAATATGTTTTTTTTTTCGTGGGTTACGGCAGTATTAGTCTCATATGTACATTTGTCATGTATAAAATGCTCAGAAAACCTGACAGACATAAATCATTAATTTTTATTTTTACAACCGAATTATAATCCTAATGGTTAANCACCTTATATTTGTTTGTTTGAAAAGCTCTTATTTATAATAAAATTAATTGTTGTTTAACATCATTCCTCCTAAACGCTCATTAACAATATTATTTTGTAAGTGGATGAGCAATTCCCATTATTACTTCCTTTCTTGATTTATACACTTTTATTTTAGGTTTATTCATTACTTATGGACTGAATATCAGCACGGCTTTGTCTATAAGTTGATACCGTCGAATTCACATATTTGTGCGTTGGCAGTAGCCACAGAAAATTGTAACCAATAGCGTCCGTCTTTTGGCCCTGCGCAGCCATTGATCACTGTGCTCTAAGGGATCAAATCCGCTCTGCACAATCCGTGTGCTACTATCGTGCGTCAGTCAGTGTCGCCCGCCCGTTGAAGCCTCATTTATCACCATTTGGCATGCCATTATGAGTTGCTTCAAATCTGAATTGCCACGTAAAAGCGCTTTGCAAGCAAAGGGTTTTACGTTTCTTTCTGATGTGGAACTTCAACACTGAAATTACGATTTAATTGAATTACTAAAATTAAGTTGCAATTTGATAATGAGAATATAGTCTAATATACTTTTTTTAGTTGATATTTGTGCTTTGTCATGAGTGTAATATTTTTTGTAGTGATCCCGTTTTTTCATTTTTCTTTTTTCGTATTGATCATTTGGCCTACTTAAGAATTATACAGTCCAATCCTGAACAAAGTTTTTCAAGCTGGATCAATAACTGGAAGAGGACAATTTTAAAAGGATAGAGCCACATGTACGCCAGTGAGAGTTCCTCCATCTTGGACTGCTTCTTTTTCGACTACGAGCGACATTGACGTGGTCAACGTACCAGCGCATTGATCGGTCTCTCTCTCTCTCTCTCTCTCTCTCTCTCTCTCTCTGACTCTTACATTCACTTAGGGCTCTCGGGCTATTGCTCTTGCCTAGTGCCCTTGTTGTCAATTCTAACTCGTCAAGCTGCCCAACCTTCTCCTGTGCATTGCCTATATGCACACGTACCCAGCATCTGGCTCACTCATAAGCCACAGCTTCGTTTGCCAACTTCTTGTGTTTGTTTACACACCCATAGTGTTTATTTTGCTCAAAGGCAACGGCTTTTGATCGCAAGCCCAGTACTTCTAGCTTATTAAGCACATCGATTATCTCTTGGACCATGACGGACTTATTGCATTTTCTTATATTTTTGTAATAAAATTACCATGGTAGCTTCGGTGTGTTGTTTTTTATAGAGTAGACTCTAACCGCCTTTGATGGCTGTATTAGCTGTTTTCGCCAAAAGCTATCCGTCTTTGATCGCTATAGCTGCTGTATTGCACGTTGAGCAACAACATCGAGCAACAACATCGAGCAACAACGTACTCACCGCCATTTCACCACATGTGGCCGTTCTTGGACTACGATCTCTCTTCAGTTAACACTTTGAGTATCGACAAATTATGTAGAATATCTTGCCATTAATAAGTGAGCTTTGCGTTTGTATGAACTAAGTAAGGTCAACAATTAATTTTTTGGTTTTAGACAGTTATAGCGTATGACTTTGCATTTCCTAATTATTATTATTACCTTGTGATTGGTGTACTTATTATACTGATTACACGTTTCATTGACTATTTAAGAAAGGGAAGCCGGTTTTAACCCTGTGCGCTCATTAAAAATATGTTTCCTGGTGGTGAAACTCCCTTATCTCTTTTTTTCTGGCTCTGTAAATTTTTTTCAAAATTTAATATGTAGAAGTATTATACCACCTAACTTGCCCTTTACACCATTATGAAAAGTGTTTCATGTATTTTAAAAAACTTGGGCAACAAAGAATAATAAGGGGTCAAGCTAGTTCTAGATTACAAAAAATAAGAGATTTCTTTGAGCAACTGAAGGTCATTGACCTGGAGTGCTCGAATAAGGCTAAGTTTATCAGAAGTATTAACATTATCACAACAGCTCTCGACAGTCTCAGAATTCTTTATGTTCTAATAGAAGTTGTGCTAACGTTAATAGTTCTGATAAACTTAGCTTCATTCGAGCTTTCAAGGTGCATCGATTTTTGTTTGTAACCTTTATGGTAAGAGAGCTTTAATTAATTGAGGCTCTCACGGTTCTTCGATCATAAAATTGCTCTGTAATTTGCTCCAACTTAAAACATAACCTGCATGTTCCACGTTGATCGAAGTTGGTAGGCAGGTTGCCACAGTGGTAAAAACATCAGTACGATTAATTATGCAGCCCTTATTTAAGTTCGGACTTTAGCCTTGAAGTCAAGGCTTTGATGGTACCTTAAATTTTATCTTCTAGGCCTCCCTTAAAAAAAGGAATTATGTAAATTAAGTCATGTAACTGGATTGACGTTGGTAGATCCAGAATATTTTTGAATTAATAAAATAAGCGTTCTTTTAGATGCTTTTATTTATGCTTTCATCGTTAACAACTCTGCTCGCAAAGGTCTTCATACAAACTTCAACTCAATTAGGTTGGCTCTTGTCTGAGCCAGTTAAACAGCGCCTAAATTGACACTCAGGCACTGCTTTGATCCCACATCTTATCAAAGAGCCCGATCTCCCTGAGATCGTTTAACGTTCTTGTGTGATTAAGGAGCCCTTGGTAAAGCCTATTTTAGGCAAGGAGGAGTTTATAGTTTTATAGTAAAATTACCTTGTAAGTCGATCCCTTCTAGCGTCGAACAGTTATGTAAAAGCTCTCGCCAGAATGTCTTTACTATGTTTACACGTTTGGAGCATAAGTTACTAGAGAGCCCAAAGTTATATGAGGCATACCGATTTTTTATGTTTGAGATGCTAAGCTTTGGCTTATGACATAGGTCTCTAACCCAAAGAGAGCGTTTTGTTTATCACCGCACCATGGTGCCCCTAAAGAAAACAGCCCATCACCCAAGTTGTGCGTAGTTTTCAATGGCTCAGCAAAAAATTTGCCTCACTGTGTCTCTGAACTTTATCCTCTACTCAGTTTTTAACCTGCTTTTGAAACTTTTTGAGATTGTTTTGGAGTGGCGTTCTTATCAGTGTGTTTTCACTGCTTATATAGATCTAGAAGTATCAAATATTGGTGATCCTTGAGGATCAAGCTTATCAGGCTGCATTATGAAGAGATTACCCTAACAATAGTTAAAAGGTATATCTACTTACAACCATGGCATATGGTCTGGCAAGCTGTCCCTTTCTAGTCACTAGCCTTGGTAGCTATGCAGGGTCATAGGACACACGCTATTAGTTACGATTCTCTGTGGCTGTTGCCAATGCGTGAGTATGTAAATTGAATGGTATTGACTCATACACAAAGCCGTGTCGATATTGAATATATTAGTCATTAACAAATTTTAAATAAAAACAGAATGAATCAAGAAAGGAAGTTATAATGTGGATCGCTTGTTCATTAACAGAATAATATCATTAGTAAGCGTTAAGGATAGGTGATATTGTACACCCTCCCTGAGTTGATGGGCCTAAGTCTGTATTGACAAGCATTAATAGGGAGGTATTTTAAATAATTAATCAGTATAAAAAAAAGTACTCAGTAGCAATAACGTCAAATTCACATACTCACGCCTTTGCAACAGCCACTGAGAATCGTAACCAATAGCGTGCGTCCTATGACCCTGCGTGGCTACCAATCGTTGTATTCCAAGCTACCGAATTCCCTCTGCACAATCAGTGTACTGCCATCGTGCGTCAGTCCAAGTAACCTGGCAGTTGAAGCCTCATCTTTTGTGATCTTTATCAATGAGGTGCCATTTTAAAGACAAACTTCCCCGATTTTATTTGTTTATTCTTACTCAGCATCCCATCATAAGTTGCTGCAAATCTTAGTTGCCACAAAAAAGTGGTGTGCACGCAAAGGTTCTCATTATTTTTTCTGACGCGGAACTCAAACACTGACATAAAATGCAATCCCAATTCTAAAATAAAGTTGTAATTTGTTCATGAGAAAACAGTTACATGTGATTTCTTCAAATGTTCTTTGTTAAGTGTTGTATCAAGAGTGTAATTTTATTTAGTCATCTTGTCAGAGATTCATCTTAAAAAAAGTTTTAAGTTCATGAGTTAGGAAAGGGGGGCTCTGATGGTAATTAACACATACTGGTGCTGTAATAAAGTATCTTTACAATACAATCAAGCTTTTTGAGGAGTATGTAAAGTAGAGGATGGTGTGGGGTGGGCAACTTACCTTATATAATTTTCTTTATAATATTTTTTTTATATAAATATTCTAAGTTTTGTGAGGGGGAGGGGGCTGTGAAAGGGCTAATAAATAGATACCCGATATTTGAAGTGCTGTGTGGGGGAGGGGTGCAGGGTGTTTTACGCATTTTTGTTAGGTAAAATCAAGAAGAAACGTAGACAATTTTTTTTACCTTGCAAGTGGTCTTGGTGGACTATGGGAGGTGCAAATGGTATCAAATAACAAGTCAAAAAGTTAACTGGTTATATTCTAAGATTCTGTGAGGAGTAGTGAAATGTGAAGGGTTTACTACATTTGCAATCGTGCCATGGATGCCGTAAGTGGTTTTAAACATCTTTTTTGGCCCAACTCACAGAGAAGTACAGAGAATTTTTTTTATTTCGTGGGAGAAGCTGTGGGCAGCTTAGGAGGACAATGGTGTGTAGGCGCACTTAAAACCACCAAAATAATTGTATAATGTAGAAAGGAAGGCTTATATACAGATACATTAACATATTCTAGAGAGTTGTTCTGAGGTTCATGTCTATTATCTGCTCTGCCCTGCCTCTCCTTACTTTGCACCACCAGACCAGCCCATCACAATAAAAAGCGTAAAATTCTGCTTATTTTGATGTAGTTGAAAAATATGAGAACAAAAGTAAAGCTGACGTACCTGATCTCACACCGCCCCACACCAGCGTACGGAAGTATATGCCAATCATGGTGAATGTACGCCCTATAGTAGTCTGACATATCGAAAATACTCATGATACTTGGATCTGACAAGTCTTTCAATAAAATTTAAAAGGGAAATTATACAGATGGACAAATCTTTAGAAAAACATTTTAAAGTAGTGCTTTATTTTTGATAGAAAAGTATAACATACCGGAGAATGTCGCCAAAGCAGGTTTATCACACATAGATTTTTTATCGATATTCTTAAAACACTTAACTTATATTTGGGGTAGCTTAAAAACGAACAAAAATCGAAGATTGTTAAAGTGTTCTGTTTTTTGTACATTTTATTTAAAAAAATCTTAATTGAACATGAAACCATATGGACAAATCACATAAAGTTTTATTAAAAAAGAAATAACAATATATGATGTATATATGTACAGTTTTAAAAGATGCAACTAATCGCCTTAGTTGTTGCATATTTGCACTCCTCTCACCTTTCTTCTTATTAACCACGCTAATTGTAATGATAAAACTCGTCGTTTACTCAGACATTCAGCATACAAGCCATTAAAACATCATAGCTCAAGAGGTTGTAGGTTTAGATCCCGGTTGGGGCACTCAGATTTTCTCTGGTGGTTCTTCTCGAGTACTCAAATTCATAACACTGACTAAGCATTGAAGTCTTAGAATCTACAAGACGGAGAAATTAGAAGCAATTAAAGAATATGGGACTGTGACAAGTCCTTAATAATCGGTCATGCATAACCGGAGAATAATCATAAGATTTAAGGAAATATAAAAATGATATCCGTAATGAAATCAAAAATAATAGAGAAACGTATATCCATGATATTATACAACGATATATGAAGACAATATAATATTTCAGTAAATCAAAACAGTGTTAATACTCCCAGTGGGCCAGTACACAATAACACAATATAAGAAGTAAAAATATAAGAACTGGTTGGACGTTCTTAAGTAAAAAATTATGTGAGCTCTAAATAAAAGATTGTGAAGAAGTGTATTGATGTAAACGTTATAAAAACAAATAAAAAAATTTAAATTTGATTTAAAAAATTAAATTATCTATCTCTATCATAAAAGTTATTGGCTTATGATAACAAACGTATGATTGTTTACGAGAACGATCAAGTCACGTGTTGTGTGTCGGTAAAACTTGAAACTAATTAAGTATATCGTTTACCAAAATCAAAGGTAGTATTTTTTTCTTTACCAACAAGTGCCCGAAAGTATATGCACATTGCGTAATAATGTTTAAGCAGCAGAGTTAGTGCCAACACTTATACAGTCCATAAACAATAAGGAGACAGTATACGAAGTAGTAATTCAAACATGANTAACGTAATATGTAATTGAACCTTATAAATTATTAAATAGTAAATCGAAACAAAAATTATAAATAATTTTAGGACTACATAACAACAAAAAGAAAAAGGATAATCAATAAAAGAGATCGCTCGTACGACAGTGGATAGGATACTTGGGGAGTGTGTAGAAGATCATTGGCTTGATTATCGAGAAGAGTCTTTGTTTTTAAGGAAAACAAGATCGATATAAAAAAAGTTAATTTTCTTCCTTTGCAAAAGCGCTTTACTCGTGTGACGTAGTGTGCTAGGGTCAACAAAATAAAATTACAAATTTACTTCCGTTAAACATTGTCTAATGGTTCTTTTACGAACCCTAAATTCACACTTTACATATTATTATATTCTTTACGTGAAACTCAAAAACTTTTATTTTGTGTAAAAGTATTTGAAGCTTCTCTTGAAGTGCACTGGAGGAAGAAAATTCATTGGTATGTATGAACTTTGAAGAAGAATACCTATGGATTTGACATTGTACACATGAATCAACAGGAATAACAGAGACAAATATCTTTTTCCGATATGTACACACAAAAATACACACATGCACGCGCGCATATACATACATACGTATACATGTATATATACATATATATATGAGAAATTTTTTGCGTGGTTTGTAATGTCTGCTAATATTTCAGGCAAAAATTCATGAAAAAAAATTTAAGCAAGTTTCATTGAAAATTTAAAAAAAGGAAAAAAATGCCTTATTACAGCTAAATTGTTTTTTTCCATTCCAAAAAAAAAATAATACTCACTTAAAGAGCCTTTGATTGCTAAAACATTTTTGAAATCGTTATAAGATATGAAAAAAAAAATCAATTTCTGCAAGTCCTTAACGAATGGACAACAACTAATGAATGTTCTAATATTCTTAGCCCAGATCATAAGTTTTTAATACATTACGTTATACTCACTTATCATAAAAAATATGCTTTATTACTTATTATTACTTTGTATTTATCCTTCTTAAAAATTCTTAAGCATGTAAAAAAATAATAGAAACATGTTACAGCATAGATCATGCTACTTACGGAAGTGATAATAAATCTGATAGTAATATCCATAGAATTTTTCAAATAAATTTCTGAACAATGTTAATGCAGGATATTCTCAACAAAAAGTTCACGTATAATAAGAAATAATTTTTAAATTGATATAAAATAGCGCATTTAATAAGCTTATCCAAAATAAAAAATTAAATAAATTATCTCAGCATAGCACTACGTTAAGAGCCGTGTGAAAATGTGTTAACAAATTATACGAATAAAATTTTATTTAAGGAAGTGGTGGAAGCTGTCTAAAGAGTACCGCAACTAATGTTCTAGCATCATTGCTCAGAAAATGCGTTTCAAAGTTAAAATAACATTAAGGCTATTTTAAAATTTCTTTTAAGTTTGAAAAAAGTTGTGAGGGGAGGGGTTAAAAAAAATTTTAACTAAAAATAACAAAAAAACCCTTGTACATTTACCTCATTTAGAGTTGCAGCTAAAGAATGCCTAGAGATTGTTCTTTAAAATGGTGAGGAAAGCTTATTACAATATCTGGTTATAGGATACTATAACAGTGGGGTGGGGCTGAGAAAGAGCGCAGAACGGCTTAACAAAAATTTAACCTAATAAATATTGGGTAAAAACCGATAGAATTCTACTTTATTATGAAAGAAACGATAAATGACACTTTATAATTTACCAGAAGCCTAAAATACAAGAGGGGGTTAAAGAAAAAGAACATATGTAAGTTAAGCTTCACCCCTTTACGTGCTACCCCCATTTTCTTAAACTATTATCCTTTACATCAATAATATGCACATGAGTTAAGAAGTAAAAAAATGAATCATAAGATAAATCATAACGTACTTTTGTTTATATCACAAGTATGTAGAAAGTTTATCTAATTGTCTCCTGCGCAGTATGGAACAATAGATAAAAAAAATTTAAAATTTTCGAAGAACTTCTCCTGACATGAGAAAACATTTATTTTATAAATTATATTTTCATTTTAAGAAATATACGTTAGTGTTTGCTACACAAATAATAGTAGGACTTAAGGTCGTACTATACAGTTAAATTATATCAAAGTTTTAACGCAGACAAACACAAAAGAAAATATGTGGAGTGGTAGTGGGGGGGGGGCGTTGAGGGGACAGAAAAATCATGTAGTTAGACAGTAGATTGGTGGTGGGGGTTGTTGGAAGGATGGTTTAAGTCTTTAGAGGGTAGTAGAGGGATAGTGGGGGTTACATGAAATGCTCCACACGTGGAGTCACATAATATAGGAGTATATATACATATATGTCTATACAGGTACCTAGTATAAATGTCTGTTTAGCATAAGCACATGCCGTAATATGGTGATATATATTTTATTGTTGTTTACCTGTCAACGAAATGTTCAATATATCATGAACATTGTTAACAAGTTGAAGGAAAAGATCGCAGTTAAGTGCGCATATATGGTATCTACTACTTAAAGCTAGGAAGAGACTGTATGGTGCACGCATATATCTATTACCATCTGCCAGTAGTCCAAGCTATATGTATGTCTACATGTGGTATCTCATAGTGATTTTTTTACTATTTTAATTTTAAGAATTTGCTTTACGCAAAGACAACCAAACTGTTAAGCTATTCATTGATTTCTCCTTTAGAATGACTACTTTTTTCCTCTGATATCTCAGTATCCGTTTACTAATAATCTCTAACAGTTTTTTTGTTTTATTTTTACTTACAACGTTATAAGTCACGTTTCTTATTTAATATTGTTTTCTAAAGATAGATACAACAGTTGTGTTATTATTAAACTATATTTCATCCTTGCTTCATCTTGAAAAATGATTCTTCTTCATCTTAAAATATTATGTTTAAGAAGTATTTTTTTATATAAATGTATATGCAACTATATCTTCCTATATTATATAGTTACTTTTGCGAGGCTGTTCACATGTCTCCCTCACACCCTCCATGGTCTCTCCACAGACCCCCCTGAACCCCCTACAATGTGAGGAAAATTTTTTCCAATTTCTCTAAGAATGTAGCCTAACAAAAATGGAGTAAACTTCACCACGGCCCCAATTTTCTTTTCACAGCTCTCCCGCGTAAACTTAGTGTCCCTTCGCAGCCCCTTCACTACTTTCCACTAAAACTTACAATATTTTAAGAAAATGTAGTAATTATCTTATTTTAATGAAGATATGTTAACGATAAGTATATATGGGGACATTCGCCGATCCTACATCTCTCACCTACATCGTTTTACGAAAACTTTGAATTAATTATAAAGATACTTTATCATAAGTTTATTGTAGAATACTTACACCTACAGCTTCTCCTCTTTCGCTATATTATCTTTTAATTTTTTGTGAGATTACTTTTAAATCGGTACAACAGGGGTAAATTTGCCATCTCCTTTCATGAAAGAATATAAATTTGTTTAGATGTCTGTTATTTTTGTATTTGTCGGAACCTCACCTCCACTAAGCAATAACTTTAATTTGTGTTTCTTCTATATCATTAGTTTGTGTCTAGGTAACAATAAATTTGATTGGAAATTTAAACTTTCCAGACAAAGGTAGATGACGAGGTTGTTATAAAAATGAAGGGAGCTTGGTTCTTCCTGGACTTGTAAAGCCGGAAAAAAGCTCCACTACGCTGACTCGGTTATGGCCCTGACAAGGGCCGATCGATGGTGTTGTGCTTTTTTATGAGTGTACGACGGTTCCATGGTGCGGTACCGGAGGTTTCACGAGTAACTGCTTCTTCACGTGCTCCAACCACTGGGAGTCTCTTAGCCCAGGAAGTTTCACCCTGAGTGACCGGGGTCCAATTCAAGGTGTTTCGGCGTACGGATGACGTGCCGGAGGGCGGTGAAGCCTGGGTCAAGTCGGCTTCCTTACTGCTGCCAGTCCCTCGCTGTCCCGAGTTTCCACTACCACTGAAGTTCAAGCACGTAGACTCGTCACCCTGGGTGGCTCGGGGCTAGTCAGCGCTGGTTGGGCTAAGGGAGACCTGGAGGCCAGGTTCACTCGTCGTGACCAAGTGGGAGCCTGAGCCGACACTGTGGAAGCTAGGCTTGGGTTGGAGGCTTCTGGAGTGGATCGCTCCTTCTGATAGTAGTTCTACAGGTAAGTATTTGTGGGTGGAATTGCCACTACACTACGTGGCTGGGTGGTTAACTTAGATGTGCGTCTCCTGGTGTTGCGCCGAATTCATTGCCTCTCCAATCGTTTCTTCTTGTTACGCAGACCCACCGTGGAAGGTGCATGAAGTGCCTCCGACGCCTGCCCAGGTGTGCTGTGGTAGAGTAGCTCCAGGACGGTCTCTGTGTCGAGGGTCTGGGTGGCCACTTGTTCTATGAATGAGACGTGTGGGTCCCGCAATGGGGAATGGAGAGACCGAGGTAAATAAGTGGACGCCGTGTTGGTGAGCAACTGCTCTTTATTGATTCAAATGGCTCTGGTTGGATTGCTCCCGAGTTCGCTGGGTGGCTCGGGAGATTTAATCGGTAGCCGGTGTGTCCAGCTGGCCGATGACTCCGTGTGTCGCCGTGGTGCAGGACCGACTGTCCCGAGGCCTCGAAGGCGCCCGCTTATATGGACCCTGCTGTGGCTTCACCGATGTTACGGTGAGGTGGTAACAATTGTGCGTAGGTGTTTAGTGGAAGGGGTAAAACTGAATACCACTGTACACGCCCTTTTCGGGGCCATCAAGGTGAAAGATCTTAATGATATATAGAACAACATTACGTTTAAGCCGTTTTATTAGATACATAAAGCTTTTTTGATTTAGTTTGCACAACTCTTTGGCAATGGTGATAGTATGTAGAGTGTGCAAAGGTAAGCTTATAATAATTGATTAGTTTGCAAAAGTATTGCTAAAATTATAATAGTTTTCATATTTTCATATTTTATTTTCAAATTCAACGTACTACTATTTTTGACGAGACTTTTTTTTTTGGAAGAAATAATAATCTATAAGCAAAAAGATGATCGATAAGCCTATGCAGTTAAAGTTGAAAATGAAATTCATCGTAGTCTCTGTGATAAGCAAAATTGACGAAATTAACTGAGTCTCCTCATCAAGTGGTTATGATTGACATAAATGTTTACGAACATCAGTCAGTGTTCTACACTTATACAATTTCTAATATTAATTACAAAGCAATTAAAAATCGTAATCATAATGTGACGACATAGCCAATATATTACTAGATACATTGACTGTTGGTAATGTTGGTTACCGTACTAGCCTACAAAACTGCACTTTTCCTAAACTTTTCATCAGTATGAAAAATTAATCATAGGAGTTAAACAGTCATTTAGCTTCAAAATTTATTCACTGGTGTTACAGTTATAGGTAAAATTTTAATTAATACTTTGTTAGATTGCATCAACTTCTTGTAGCGTCTGTAAGACGTTAACAAACTGAGGGGACTAGATACTGAGATGTTGCTACGATGCAGTGCGCTATACATGTCATGTAAGCAACGAGTAGTTTTAACGCACTCCCTTTACAATACTCAAGATTCTTTCTCATGCGTTCAAATTAATTTGTATATAATTAGATTGTAATGTTATAATGTTTTTAAACAGCCGTATAGTAACTTAGACTTTTGGTTGAGCACTACAAATAGTAAGTTATACTGATGAATAATCAATTTTAATAAAAACAAAACAAATATCTTAAACATTCATGAATTGGAGGTAAGTGAAGCGATGAAAAATAAGTTGTTGTGCATTTCAAAATTATTTAAAATGCACTGAAATGTTACAAAATAATAATTTATTTTCATTCAAACAAAGACAAATATTATTAACGTTATTTTTTAGAGATTGTGTAAAGACCCTTCAAGAATTGCTGGGGAACTATGTGATGAAAAAAAATTTCCTTACAAGTTATACCAAAAAAAAAAATAGTTCAGCCTAACAGGGTATTACTTCTGATGTTGCTACCTCATTGAATAAACATGAAAAGAAAATAACTCCCAACACTTTATCTAGAATTATGTATTTCGATTTTTGTAAAAGTCTTATTAACATAAATTTATCTTACAATTATATTATAACTGTCTACTAGATGTTCAAAGAATGATTGGCACATTTTGTAAATTTGTTATTGCAAAAAAAGTTCAGTCTTACACATTCTCTTCCATAAACTGAATAAAACATTTAATTTATTTAGGCTAAGTCAGCGATATAAAAGCCAAATTGTAAATGGTTAAATATCATCATATGAGAAGTTAGTATGTAAAAATTAGATACAACGCAGCATATAAAAATCGTACAAACGAAGACACTGGGGTAAAAACACTATAGGAAGGAAGAATCTTGGTTTCAATTATCTTTTATAGTGCCACGTATAAGAGAGCATTTGATTGACAAAAACAAGTAAGCTCTTGTTGCAACGTTGATCTTAAATAGATATTATTAACAATTATCATGTTACATTTATAAATATTTTTTATGTCATACAGATATAAAATTTATGCGAAGAAATAAGGCCAAATATATAATTTGTACATTGACATCAGATTACGTTATACTTCCCAAATTATATTGTTATATTCCACTACTGAATAGTCAAAATCGAAAGATTCACGAATTGTTTACTTTTGGCGTACCTTTAATGATAGACTGTTTGAAAATAATCATAAAAGCTTAGTTAAACTTTCTAGATGTGACAATAATAACCATGATTATAATTTATACTAAAAGGAAATACTTCAAAAATTTTAGAGACAAAATTATCTCATTCAAACGTCCTTTATTTTAGATTGGATCCAGCCCTGAGCAAGAGTTGAGAGCTTCAGAAACTCACATTCAATGCAAACAACTAGAGAGCTCATGCCTATCGGAAATAGTAAACAGTTACAAATTAAATAGCAGTACATCAAATGCATGTCGAGAAGTTGTGAACTCTAAGCATACAAAAAACCAAAGTGACGGAGTGTAATATATTTGTAATTAAAATTTTTTTTTGGACTAAGAAGAAATATTAAAAAGTATTAATATTCTTATAAAAAAACTAAATCTGTTATTTATTGCACTATTGTATAAATAATAATTGTACATTACACATTGATCATTTATAGATAACTGTAACGTGAATAATATTTTTTCTAAACATAAACACTACGGTTACAGAATGCAAATAGACCATTTCATGTTTACTGCTTTGTAAAGATAATCTGAAAGTAACTAATAGCTATAACTAGAATGCAACGTTTGGCTCTCTTGATAACTATTCAAGCGCAAACTTATACATTTTTAAAAAAGAAGATATTTGTATAGTATGAAGAAGTTATATTAAGAGAGTTAAAAAAATATTTTGCAGAGTAGCATTTTAAAATCTACTCTTAAAGTTTTGTAGTAGTTACACTCTTAAAAAAAAGCTTTAAAACATATAACGTTAAAAAATAAGATTATATGTTTGCTACGTTTGAAATGTTACATAAAAATAAATTTCACAACTATCGACACACATTATATCAATAACACAGATGATGCACTTACAAGGAAATTGAACAAGCTCACTAATTTTTGTTGTATATTAAAAAAAAGGCAAGAAATAATAAAAATAAACAAACTTTTATTTTAAACGTGAATCTTGAATTGAATGGATAAAATACTTTTTATCACGTGAAATGTATTCTGATGAAAGATTTTATATAATTTGTTTGGTTTCAGAAGGTTAAGTATCGCATGAATCTCTAAAAGTTTGATGAACTCTTTCCAAAACCTTTCTTTGGCATCATTTAAACTTTATCCCAACTATGTAAATAAACTTCTTGCAATTTTTTGAGATTGCAGTTATAGTGATGCACTTTTAACACTATCTAATTATATTAATGATTGTAAAGTTTTATAACATGATTTTTTCTTTCAAAGTAATATTGAGTCTACTTTTTTGCCATATGTTCTATCATTTGTGTTATTTTTAATTTTTTACTACTACTTGAGGATATACGTAGATTTTACAATTTTCACATGACTTGCATTCGAATTTGAAAGTTTTGTTGAACCTAATAAGTGTATTCATTCCCTCATTTCCTAAAAAAAAATTTGGAACTTACTTTTATTTACATTTTATATCTCATTTTCCAGAACTTTTTCCAAAAGTAAAAACCATGAACAAGATGATTGTAATTAAAATGGTCTTGTAGCAGTAACTATTTTCGTAATAGTACATTACAGTACTAGTGCGCAGGAAAGGCGATTACAGTTCATGCGTCAATTTGCACATTCAATAGCCCTCATGCGAAGAATAACGTGTGTCAGTCACATAACCTCTCGAACGTGTGGTGGATACAACTTTTCGACGAAGCGTGTGCAGGGAACGAGATTAAGAGCCATCTAATGTGGCTATGTAAAGACCACGACGTACATGCACACTTGCACGAGTGCGCTCTACGATTTGTGAGTAGCGTGTGTAAATCAAGATCTATAGAGTCACAATAGATGTCTTAAGATCGAGTCCCTGCGTACAGTATGTCGAAAAAACGTTATTTGGAATGAGGTTCTAGTCAATTTTTACTTATCTTTTTTTTAAACTCTGCTATGCCTTTTTTCTACGCTTTTCTTAATTTTTTAAGAGCTGAGAACCAATTGTTTATTTTATATTTATTTTTTAAAAAACTGCCCTAAGACTTCTAGAAGAAAAACATTTAATATATCTAGAAATTCAATATGACCAATAGGTATACAAGCGAATGTACATACATCTTAATCATTGTACCAAAATTTAAATATGTATAGATGGAGACACTTTTTATACAAGGACTATTTATCTTCTATACATGCCCTTTTCATCAATATTCAATATACTTAAGACTCACAATACTAAGCCACATAATTTTTTTTTTTAAGAAATTTACTTAAGGAATAAATAAGAATGAGAAAAATATCCTTTCCGAGTAAAGATCAAACACACAACCTCCTGTATACTAGACAGTTGCTCTACCACTTGAGGTACCGATTTCTACTTTTTATTTGAATATAGTTTATCTACGTGTTGTCGTCAGTTCAAATTGTTAGTTTTGTTGTTAAAAATGTAATTTTTTGAAATATTGACATACTTTATGTTCTTTCAAAACAGTCTTAAAATAAGCTAGTGTAAGAGTTTTTGACTTGGGTATTAACTTTTTTAATACAGCTTTTTCAATGACTAATTCTTTCTGTTTTCAAGATGAACTGTTAAACAAGTAACTCTTTGACTTCTAAGTTAACATAAAATTATGTTAGAGACAATATAATTACGATTATAAATATACCTTGTATGAAACGATATTGTGTACAAAGGTGGTAGAGTTATTGTTAGAATTGGTGTACCTCCGTTGATTAGGTGTGATTTTCATAAATATTTGAATAGTTGATGAAATAACGATTATACGTATATATTACGGCGTAACACAGTACAAGGAATATGTATACTGGCCAGTAAAAGACTGTGTGCTTTCATTAAATCTTCCGAATATTTCAAACTTTAACTTTAAAATATGAAAGTATCTAAAAGGTCAAGAAGAACCATTCTAAATTATCGCATTCTTCGATAGAGTAGTATTACATACCAGTGAATATTCCTTTAAGAAGATTTGGGAGAAAAGTTAAAAATGGAGAGAGGTGCCAAAAATATGTAAAATATATTTGAGCATGTTAGGAGTGTAAATGAATTTTTCAGATTTTTCACCAGGGAAAATTTTCGAGAAAAAATAATGAAATATTAACAGTTTAATATGGTCTCTTATAAACGAGCAAGGTAAGGTTTTCTTTTTAATTGAAACTAAGATATATTCTAAATGTATTGGAGTGAAAAAAAACGTTTACATAAATACACGGTACAAAAGGAAGATTCTCAAAAAAAAGAAATCATGACCTGCCACGCGTTGTTTCAAAATGTAATCAATTATAGTCGTACAGTTTCAAGTTTGTAGAGTGTAAGCGGATGTGCGTGGTAAAGGGGTTGCAGATGCGCGGTCAGGGTGGACTCCCCATTCCTCGCCTCTCTGAATGAATCTCCAAAACCTCCTAAATACGCTCATCACACGTAGGTTTTTTTAACACATATTAGTGAAACATTATATTTTTATACTCGGTCACATTAAAAAAACCCAAAACAATCGGAGATCGTTTGAATGTATCTTTTTTTATTGTTTAATTTTAAAAAATCGCAGTTCTACATGTAACCGTATTAAAAGAATCACGTGAAATCTGACAGTAGTTTTACATACAAACAAAAATTAGAAGATTTTACAGAAAATATTAATTTTTAGCTTCTTTAATTTCTTAGTAAATTCATGCGTACTTTGACTTTGAATCGATGCCTATTCAGGGTGTTACTAAGTACATGCAGAGTTTAAGTTGGGTTTTGTTATCAGATAGTGTTAATGTCCAATTAAATACTGATAAGTCTTAGGACGTACTACAGCATTTTATCTAATTTTTGTCTTTAAAAATCGGTATATGCTGAATACATACCGTGCAGGGTACTCTTCAGCCTCAATTAATCTTACAATTGAGAAAAAGAGAATGCATAAGACTTTGCTGAAGTCGAGTTTGTTGGATGACTTTATTGAGTTTAAACGTTTTAGGGCTGTGTGTATTAGGACATTGCGCGAATGTTATAAGCAATATACGAATGAAGTTAAACATAAGATGTATAAAAATACTAAAAAATTTTTAAAATATGTTAACAAGATGCGCTCTGTTTGAGATGTGCCTCCTACCATTAGCTATGGAGGGCGTGGTGCTATGTTGATAGAGCCAATTTGTTTTCTGATAACTTTGATTCTGCCTTTAAGAATAAAATTGATTTCGTTGACGCCTCGGATCTTGACGTCAAAGCGGTGCCAGGGCAGCATGACTCTCTATCGTTCTTCCATGGTAAAATCCAGGAGTTAGTAATTGGTATTAAAACTTATACAAATAAAGGCCTACAGTTGTTTCTTGCATCCTTTTTAAGGCTTGCAATTATGTGTTTCCTGAGCCTCTCATGATTCTCGTTAATCAATCGTTGGCAACTGGTTACATGCCATAGTGTTGGAGATTGTCTCAGGTCATTTCTGTAATTGAAAAGGATAAAAAGGCTTATTACAAATAATAGACCTACTTAAATCCTTAGAATTCTGGCTAAGTTGTTTACTAAGCTTATTTTCTCAGAGAAATTAATGTATTAAGTCATGTTTTGGTTAGTATATTGCAATAGTATTGGAGAGGCTTTAGATGTAAATGTCCAGCTTGATTCAATTTACATTGATTATAAAACGGCGTTTGATTCTATAAGCCATAAAATACTAGTCCAGACATTGCTTAGAGTTAGTCTTAGGGGATCTCTGCTGAAGAAGTTTATCTCGTCCTTTACTGAGCATAAGTAGATTGTTGTTTTAGATGGGGCTGTATCTAATGGTGTAGTTGTTAAATTGAGAGTCCCTTAGGGGTTGCACTTGGGGCCGATTCTGTTTTTCATTCATGTTAATGATTTTTAGGAATGTTATACATGAATCTCATATTCTTTTGTTTGCTGATAACATCCAATTGTATAAATGTATATATAAAGATTCAGATCATGAGATATTGCAGCGTAATCTTGATGTTATTGTTTATTCGTGCGATGTTAATGGTCTTATAGCTAATGTAAAGAAACATTTTATGATTCCGTTCTCTAAGGCTAGGAAGGTCGTACTTCATAACTTTACTCTTGGTCTCTCATTACTGGCAAGACTGACTAAAATTTCTAATTTAGGTATCCTCTTCAAGAACTCTCTTACTTTTGACAAATAAATTAGCAATGTCTTGTTGACGGCATGCAAGGCATTCAGATTTTTTATGAGAAGCTGCAGCGATCTTACTTATGTGTGCACACTGGTTCAGCTACATAGAATCCTTGTGTTACCTCAACTATTGTATTTCTCCTAGATCTGAAAACCATATTTGTAGCCAGCGATATATTATATTGAAAAAATATAACATAGATTTTTGAGATTTGTGTCGTACAGAAGTTGATTTTCTATGACGCCAATCGATCACGATTACTTACATAGTCACACAGAGACTGGCCTATTAGATGCTTGTCAGCTTTATATCTATAACGACTGTTGTTTTCTGTAATTGTGTGTCGGTCACTTTATCATTCGTACCTTAAAGTTAAAATTATACTTTAAGAAATGTAAGACGTTTTTAAAAGTGGCCTTTTGAGGTGGATGGCTTTAAATAGTAAAAGGGAGTTGGAGTGGGTGGGAATCCTCTCCAAAGATATCAAATTAGGTGTAGAGATCAATCAATAGTGAGAACCTGGGATTGAAGGGTGTAGACAGGGTAAAGCAGTGCTTCTGCTGGATTCTGATGCCACCGCTGCTTGAGCTGGTACTGTTGGTAAGTAATTGGGAAGTGACTTGCAGCAGTCATGGAAAGCCTGTTAGAAGTATATTTGTCTGATTCTCACAGTGGTTGGACAAGAGTGCCACGTAATGTAGACAATGATGGCGAGAGTAGGTTATGTAAGAGTTGACACATTGAGTTTAATGTGGTAATAATATACATTAATGTTTTATTACAACTAAGTAGTGCTCTAGCCACTGCCATAGCGTAGATCTCATCGAGCTAACGAAAACCTAGCTTTGTAATCTGGGTGAATATTTTTGAGTCGTTGCGCAGCCCTTTTTATATACTATAAGCTACTTTATTACTTGTGATGTTGACTAAAAACTAGTAGTTGCTACCTAGTGAGTGGTAGGTGGTACTGTCAAACGCTAAGTTAAAAACTGGAGCCGTGCGTGACATTTTAAAAATTTAATTAATGTAAGATGTTAAAATCAATGAAAAATAGTTATTTTAGTAGCTAATTAATAATTAAATAATACTCTGGACGGTAGATAAGCCCTTCCATCTTAGAGAGTTTGTAATAAATTCATGAAGCAGTGGCAGAGCTACAGGAGTGGAAGTAGGTATCACTCACGAGATAAATATTCACAATCATTATACGGGTATTATCAGAGGCTCTGGACTTATGGTGGACTGTGGAGTTGTCGATGGCGGCAGGTCAAAGCGTTCATGTGGACGTCAGCGGCGCTCAGTTTTCTTGGCGTGGCTGAGTTTGAGTTAGGAAACCTGAAACTTCGTGGTAGCTCGCCCTAAACAGACTAGGTAAATATTCCCTGTTATAAGAGCCACTATAACATAGGGGCCATCCCATTTTTGTACTATGCCAGCACAAAAGTATTCTGAAGCCATCAAGATTGACTGCTGATGCGTGGAACTACTTGCCTCAGCTGACTTGGAATGGGGGAGCAGACTTTTCTATATTGTTCACATGCTTGCGTAATGGTAGACTTAATCTTCTGATCGAGTCTAGTAAGTTTCGTATCCTTTTTTTTTTTTTGTTTTTTTTTTAAGTCCTACAATTTGACATAAAATCAGAGCGTGGCTCCCAAAGAGATGCATTGGCGTGATGTGAGACACTGACATTGATGCATCGAAGCGGGAGTTCAAGCATAGAGGATGATCAATCCTCTCTGTGCAAGTGACTTTGGATTGGTGCGTCGTCCAACGAGGAATTGAAGCGTGAGTCATGAAGAGGAGCATCAATGTGATGCAAGAGACTGATGCCAGTGTGTCGAAGCAGGTGCTCTAGCATGGATGGCAATCAGTCTCCTCTTTGTGAATGAGCTGTGGTGATGGCAGTGTAGTTTTGCAGCAGTTTGACCTATGAACCTAAGTGCCTTACAAGTTAGTTGAATTGGTTGGATAGAGGCCTGTGCATGTTTTTCAAGGACGACAATGCCATTTGCTGACTCTCTACTTCTTGGTTCAAGAAGTTGCATTCTAATAGTAGCTGGGCATGAGGGACTACAGTGGCAATGTTACCAATGATTATTAGAGAGGCTGATACCTGCTCTCATTTTCTTGAGAGACTCGAGGCAATGCGCAAGAGCCTGCTGTGTTACTGGTGCTCACGAGTTTTAAAGTTAGTTGGTTCTTCAGGTCCATATCCTTCTCGTGCTTGTTGTTAAGCTTTGTACATAAATAGCTCCTTTGCCTAAGGAGAGTACGGAGCTGTCTTCTTAGGAAGATTAGTAATGCAAGTAATATAATTACCTTGAAGAGGCGGCTGATGTAGTGTGTGTGTGGTAGTGGTAGATGTAATTGTTATTAAAAAGTATGGATGGTAGATTTTAACCTTGTGTTACCTTTGATATTTGTTATATATTGTGTAGGACTTTTGCCCACTTGTTTTTTAAATTAATTAATAAATTTATAAGTTGCTTTTTTCAGTAAAACTATAAAAAAAGTCGTCAAGTATGTATCTAAGTGCATATATAAGTACGTCCATATCTGAAAAGTAATTATCAGTATTACTGCATATATGTGCGCTCCCCTTATTCCTCTAACCTTTTCCTTCTCTCACTATTATAAGAATCATCATGTCAAAAAATAATTGTAATACACAATAAAAATAAATTAATGTATTTTTAGAACCTAAGACGCTTGTGATCATTAATATAAGAGACATAAGTTTGAAATCTAATATTTTTTGAATATCTTAACCCAAGTAACAGTGGGTCAAAATACTAACCTGTCGTGTAAGAGCTCGTTTTTTGAAGTATTAAAACATATACTAGAATGCCAGTACGTGTTAGGCACAAGCAAAATAAAGTTCATCATATCTAATATTAACATATTTAAATAATTATTGAAACATTGGTGACTTTTATTAACCCTTTTTTTTCTCTGTTTCACACTTTATACACTCTACATTTTTAATATTACGTTCTTATAATAAAAAAAAAGTAATAATAAATGATGAAAAAACCTCGTGACTCGTGGTGCCTCTCAGCTTTTCCAAAGATTTGACTGCCTGACTAACTGTAACTGTACCATACTATACGCACACAGTACACCCACACTATATGCAAACACACATCCAACATGTGTTACAAGTGTAAGTCTGCGAACGTACTTGCCAAAGCCCTCCTCGATGAATTCACAGAGGTTCTTGCCTAAAAAAGTCGCACTGGCCGGGAATCAAACCGCAATCTTCCGCGTGCCGATCCACAACCTAGCCGACTGAGCCACCACGCGCTGTATGTATATTTACCTTACAATGTACTTACTGCGCAGAGAAATTGAACATTAAAGTAGGTGATCTAACTATTTTGTCGTTTTTTCGCATGTTTTACGCAGCTATCAGATCCGTAAGAAGGATAGCTTAAAAATGTTAAATTGTTAGAAAATTCTTTAGAAAATCAAAAACGAAATTCTTGCTCATGAAATATTTAATAATAGCTNTCAAAAAAAAAATTTCTCAATTTAAAAAATTTTTAAAAAAATATAAACGAATGTTTTTAACAATTACTTATTTATCATCATGGTAACAAAGCAATAATAAATCAATGAATGCTTGTTAACACGTACGTGCTTGTTGATATATATATACTAATTTCTTAGTTTTAAAGAAAATCATTTTTTATAAAAGAAAGAAGATCAGAAGAAATCCTCGTCTTTTTACGTAGTGACTTTTCTATCTCTGATAATTTACACGTCTTACAGTCTGAGATATTATTGTTAAATGTGGTTTTTTATCAGTGTTCGTTGAAACTCTTAAAATATTTTAAATGTTGCTAGTTAGGGTGTCTTAAAATTACGTGCCAAAGCAAACTTAAATCTTGTTTCTCTAGTTAATTAGTTTTTAGATCCAATTATATTGTGTTAATTTTGCTGATTTTTTTATATTTTCAAGTTAAACAAAGTCCAAAAATTTTTACATTGTGCATGAAAGTCAAATTAGTTATCTTTTATACTTTAGTTAGCTTTCTTCTTCTCTCATCGAATTTTAGTTTATACAAAAAGATACTAATTTTGTTTACATATTTCTGAATCTTTCTTTTTATTAGTAAATTTGATGTCTTCTTAAATTGACCTTGAAAATCAGTCTCAGAAAAAACCTCTCTTTATTATGACTATGCATTGTACTTGTGATCCTGTTTGTATTTATTTCTTACTGGGAATTTAATTTTACATATTGGTTTTTTATTGTATATCTCAATAAGTAACTGTCTTACGTTATTTTATCACATATTTTTCATTTGTCATTGTGTAAGCTTATACTAAAGTTTTAGTCTGCAAATCATCTTTTATTATCATCTTATGATCAGAATTAAACTCTTTCTTACAACATTGTGTGTTGCTCCTAATCCCGCTAATAGTGTTATGTTATTTTTATTACTTAGGACCTTAGAATTATTCTCTGATATTTGTTTCTTTTCCAGTTGTGCTGGAAAAAGTGGCACTTATAATGATTTTTTTGTTTATTTATTCATTTTCCTTTTCTTTCAGTAACCCTATACTTCTTAAATCACCCTTTCTACTATTAATTTTTCTGTCTCATTATTTTTAAAACTACCTCTTCCTCTCTTTATTTCTCTTATCATCCCTCTACCATCTTTGCTATAGTTATCAAAATAGTTCGAACTATTATTTTTATACCTCATACATTTTACTGCTTTACAAATGTGCTCCACCTCATGAATCTCATTGTATGCAAAGCATTTCCTCTTTTCCTTCTTAATATGGCATTAGTTTCGTCAAAGATTAAACTTGCCACATTGGTGGCAATGAGTGTTTTATTTATAATGAGGATTATTTTAAGACTTATTCAGTTTCTGAGAGGTGGCCGCGTATCCTCTTCTTATTTTATTCATTACCTGATTTGCTATTTGTGCCCTTGAACGAAAAATCTTTAATTTTTGAGCTTTAACAAAAAATCTTTAATTTTTCTTATTTCTATTCTTTTTACATTGAATTATTGAAACAAGATACTGTAAACAGTAATCCGTGATAATGCATTGTGAATAGCTTGAAGGAAGGTGAGACATTTCTTTATATCTGTCAAAATAATTACTTTACTACTGCACTGATATTCACTAATAATATAATTGAACTTGTAATGTAATTGTGGCATCATATTGGCTTTTTCCAATTCAGCATCTTCCTCTAGTTCTTTTTTGTTTACTTTTAGCCATAGACTTTTCCGACTTTTTTCTGTCACTCACTCTTTTTCTTGTGTGCTCTTCTAACTACTTTCTGATGCTTAAGACTCTCTAGTTGCAATGGGGTTATAAATACTTTTTTTTTCTTCGTAGACACGGCATCTTGTTTCTTAACTTTTTCAGAGAATGGTTAATGTTATAAATTCTTTATTTAAATTCTTCCAACAATCAAACTTGATTGGACATAGGTTTTTTAACAATATTTAATTAATAACATAGAATTTTTTTTCTTGCACTTGCTTTTATTTTTTTATTTAAATTATTATTACTAAAGTTATCCATATTACTCTTGTGGATATCTGAAAATCATTTACAATAGTAAAACTTACTTCTTATTTCAGGGTCTGGGTTTGACTTATCTCTTTTTTCTTGTGTACTCGTAGGCTATGATTCATTTGTTTTCATCTGTAAAACAGGAGAAATTTTATTTCTTTATTTTTAAGGCACGTTTAAAAAAAATTATTAAATATTATAAATTACACTGTTAACTGAAGAGCATTATATTAAAAATTAACTGGGCTTCCCTAGCGCAACAGTACGTCATTCGTTCACTCTTCCACACTTTTTTCCGAGCACCATTAACGAAAGTTTTTGGGCAAAGGCGTACGAGCACGTGCTACATCTATCTGTTACTTGCCTAAATGTACACTCAACATCAATAAGTGCTACGCCAGTACTATATTTCTCTTACCAACTTGATGTTTTTTTTATTTAAGGAAACTTTCTCTGCGCTCTTCCGCTTACAACTTGTTGTTTATTTTCACATCAATAATTCTGTGATCACATTAATTTTTGTTGTCTTCTTGCTCTTAGGTACTATAAATTTTTAGTCGAAAACACTAGTTTTAATGATCAAATGCAATATATTTAGTACACAGAACAATATAACGCTGCGAAATTACACGATTCTGTTTATTAAATTTTAGGTCAATAACTTTCTTCAATTTTCTTTAAACAACTCATTTTAGTTTAAATGATGACTTATTGAGCTCGTATTATTTAAAAAAAAAATAAGAGAGCTTGAATTAATGCCATATGAATAAATGAGAAACAACATACTGGGGAAAAAAGAAAAAATATCTTTTCTAAGTAGGTGCCTAACACTTTGACCATTTCGTCTCAACTTGCTGTAAACTGAAGTGCCTATGTATATGCATTTGTTACCAGCAAAATCAGAATTTAAAAATTTTAAGTAAATTTCTAGGCAAAACCTGAAATGCCTGAAATTAATCAAGTAAAACTGGGATTTCCTGACATCGATCAGGCAAAATTGAAAATTGCATCTTCGTAACTAATTACGAATCTCTTTTATTTAGATTCAACTCTACTCACACCAATAAATAACTAAATTCAAAAGATTTTAAAAATCAGTTTAAAGTTTATATCAAAAGTCATACGTCATAGGACTTAGTGCAGCACGTTGTACTATTATGGTACTTAGCCTTACACAAAATATTTTTTTTTACGTAAGCACTTGTAAGTGGTGCAAGGTTTTCAGCAGTTACAGCAGACGTAACCTTATTTAGTAGTTTTTGAATCGCATGTTGCAGCAGATCATAAGGGAATAAGTTTATCAACTAATACTCCGATCTGCAGGTAAGTTTATTGAGTATGCGATATGTTGTTCCAATTTTTTACATATTGTTTCAGTTTCTTCTACAATTATTCCAAGAATATTTAGTAAATCACTATTGCTTTGTTCTCAGCTGAAATAGCAATTGTCACATTATTTCCTATTTGTGCCAGCGCACGCAGTTTGTCACTGGTTCGCTTAATTAATTTAACTAGTTTGAGTGGGCCTGCAGCTGTGCGTTTTCTGTTTGTAGATATATTATTATCAGCGTAAACGATAAATGAAATTATAACAAAATTACGAATACAAAATGATTAGGAAATCTTTCATCGTTAAAGTTACACCATGGCCATCAAATTCTGGAGTTTTAATCAGTGCAATGTCATGTTCAAACTCTTTAATTATCACATGATATTAACTGTCTCCAATAATTTTGCAAGTTCATTCTCAGTTAAAATATTTTTTAAAACATCTGGAAGAAACTCAGTTATGGTAAGTTCAACTTGTGGCTTAAATCCAAACATTGCCGTGTATGGACATAGCTGCATACCTGAGCGGAAAGCCCTATTTTGGATGAATTGAAAAAATCTCAGTCCATGTGACCACTTTTAAATTTTATTATCTTTTATCCATACTACTATCATCTTTTCTATGTCCTGATTGGCTCTCTCTATAGAACCTTGACTTTGACCGTGT
The DNA here is from genome assembly GCF_000648655.2 of Copidosoma floridanum. The sequence goes on from NW_019379646.1 coordinate 335,169, forward strand.
CTAGGCTTTTCATGCACTTCTTCTATCTCTGGCCACATTGTAACTAATTCTTCAATTACTTAATTAAAAAATTCTCGGCCATTTTCAGAAATCGGTTACATAAACTATGTTTTTTTTAAACAAGTATTAATTTAAAAAATAAAGAAATACTTTAAATAATAAAAAACGCATGTGGCACCAATTATCATAAATACATCAAGAAAATTATATACCACTTCTTCAGCAATCTTTGATCGAAGAGCTCGAAAAAAAACCAGCTTTGTCAAATAATCTTATGAAACCTTTACAAATTTGAATTTCTAGTCAGCTTGCATTTTATGGTCAATCAAATTCATCTGTCAACGACTATTCATTTCTGAAAAGGCTTTGAAAACCACCGTTTCTCAAATTTTTTGAACTAAATTTGCAAAATCTTTAGCTCTAACCAACATTTTTTTTAAACTCATGATCACGCACATTTCTGGTGAGTTAAGTTATTAAACTGTTTAGTTATTGTCTTGAAAAATGTTTCCTACTATTTTTGATCACATTATAAGCATTCAAATTGCCAATAACAATTTTTTGAGCAATTTTACGAAAAAACGAGTTTAAAATTTAAATTCTGTGGACAAATATACGTCTACAATACTTACTCGTTCTCATGAACGTCAATTGGCTACGAAAACCCCCCTACCTGCCCTACTATAACATTCTAGGTTCCTTAGAAAATCTGCTGTGAATTAAACCATACGCCTTGTATTTTTCTTTTTCACTGTTGTAGCTCAATAACCTATGTGACAGCACGCTTAAAAGTACGCACTTCCAAACATTTGAAAAAGTACATAAGTGGGTCGATAATTTTGTTGCATCCAAAAGCCAAAAATTTTTTTGTCACGATACCCATAAAATATCGATATGGTGGCAAAGTGCATTGAATACTAAATTTTTCAAATTTTTGTAACGCGTAGTTATGAGACATAGTACTTCAAGGTTTAGGATTTAACATGTAAGGTATAGAAAAAAGACACACATCACGTAGTACCTTCAAAATGTCATTTACCGTGTTAATAAAATATGTTCGAGGGTGTAGAGCAAAAAAAGCAAATATAAAAACATAAAAAAAAAAGAATCAATCATAAGAAAAAAGATATGACCAAAATTTTTTATCACGTAATGTACGTGCCAAAAATTTTTTCACTGAATTACCTCTTATTTCTTTCTGTTATACGATAAAATTTTAAAGTTAATGTACGTCCGAAAGAAACCTTAAGTTTAATTGTAGGACTGAATAGTTTTTACTTTTAAAAAATTTTTTTCACACTTTTGAAATTAGAAGATAGTGGAGATCGCACTTTTAGGCTAAAATTTTTGTTACTGTTACGAATTTTATATTGATCAAGTTCCAGGATTCTCGTGAGTAGTTGTTGCAACACTTTGGCCCGTCACAACTAACCCCCACTACCTAGGTAGGAGCTTTCCATCATGAGCAAAGACGAGGCATGTGGGGTGGGGGATATGACCCCACCACGGTTAGGGCCCCTCCCAACTTTAAGCGTGGAGAGAGGGCTTCCCCACTTTTAGTTACTAGATGAGTTAAAAATTCTCCCTCTCATTTAGTATGGGTATTATTTTTATAATATTAATAGGTTTCTCCAATTTAAAGGGTCCAACTTATTTTTTAATTTTTTTCATGACAGTATAATAAAATGTGATTTATGAGGATGTGGTGTGAATCTTAGGTAAGTAACAACAAAGGTATATACGTTTATTAATTAATTTTAGAATTCAAAGCCTCTACAAGTGCCATTGTATGAAATGACGCAATATTGTATATAAAATCGCATACACATTCTTTTGTTAAATATTCGCATTTCGTCGTATCTGTAGACACGACTTTTTCATACACACTTTCTAGATCTGAATCATTTATATCTCGTACAATTTTCTTCACAATATCGGATCTATAATAATCGATTTGCGCTTCATACATATTACTACCTTTTTCTGAAATATAATCTACAAACTTCTGTACAACAGTAGGCATCAAATCCGACAAATCACTCAATACACGTAAATTACAATCAATACATTTGACAATGAATTCACTTAAATAATCCAAGGTCACCTTTTTTAGAACTAAACTACGACGATATTGCTTCGCGACACTACCACTCACACCTTGTTTTCGTCCTTCTTCAAGCTCAATAGCCTTGTCGTTATAACTTACAATAAACTTTAGAGACCAGTTCGACCCATAAATTTTGATGTCCTGCAAGTTGCTGTCGTCCGTAGTAAATTACTCCTCAATGTCTGTAAACGCCAATTTAAATTCGTTCCAATCCGAAATTTTCAAAGGAATCCCTTCGAAATCTGTGCCTAATAGACGAACTACAGGTTCCCAATCGTTGTCAAGTAATTTCTCATATTCCAGACCAACTATGACTTTTTTGCCAAATGAATTATTCAAGCCATAAAGCTTGCAATAAATCTGCGGAGGTAACTGTTGATACTATTTTGCGCTTGAGAGATCGATTGCTACCGATGACCCAACCCTCTTTTTCTGGAACTCCATTTTTCTGTTTAATTGTACTGACGATATGACGAGCAGGCAGAGGCTAACGACTAATCCGACTTTTTATACTAGTTGTAGCTCGAAAAAGACAGTGTGAAAAACGTTTGGAGGTGGTAAGTCACGTTTCAGCATGAAAAATTGCGTCGACAGCACATTCAGGATAACGTTAAATAAAGCAAGTATGATCGTGCATCGCGCGTGGATAAAAAATGCTGCGTATCAAATTTTTTACAAACCATTAACATTCAGAGGTTGGATCGCAAAACGCTGACATCGTTTATTTTTGGAATTCATAATAATGTAACATTAGTATCTGTCACTTGATGTTCAAGAATGTGCAAACTACAAGTATATTCATGGATACACTTATATCAAAGACATTTTACTGCAACTTTTTTGCAAACATTTTACCAGACAACCACTACTGACTGACACCGAGCTTCTCAAATTTTTTTTGCTACATCTCAATGACATAAAACGTCTGGCGATTTCGTCATTCTTTTTCAAATCAGTGAAAAAATTGTCGATAAATTTTTGAAAACCTAAACCGTTGCTCATGTTAAACAAAAACATCAAACAAAACTGACCACATACGTTTGAAGATATGCTTTGTAACTGGTTGACATTCCAACACAGTTTCTTACAGTTTTTACGAAATTGATTAATGTGCTGCGGTACATAAGGTTGAATACCATAGCTACCGAAATATAAACCATTGGAATGTGCATCAACGAATATAGCAACCCAATGCATACCTGGTTTTGTGTGATCGTCAGTGTTAATGACGGGTGCTGTCGGTTTCGTCCACACCCATGGGATCTGATCGGCTGGGAACACACCGGTGGTATGCGTTGTCATTTGCGACAGAATCTGCAGTATCTGTAGGCTGTCCATTACGTTCACAGAGCCAAGATTTCAGTTTATAAGCGTTATTTAAGGCACACCGATATTTTTGATGATTTGGTTTTAATGCTTGATGCATACAATACACAACCGATGACAAATCTTTTAAAGGCGGACAGTCAATATCGTATTCTAAATTTATTACTTGACAAAGAGCTATTTTATGTAAATCGTACCACTTTTCGCAACCTCTGACGTAAATTTTTCTCGCACTTCTTCCAATATCATTCAAAGTTTTGAAAATTGCTTTTAAAGGTACTTCACCCTCAAAGAAATCAAGGCCATGATAATGTCTGGACAACCAAATGTTTTGTCGTTGCGCCTACTTACTCAATTTTTTCAAACGACAAGGAGGTGTCACCACCCAATGTGCAAAAAAGTCATTGTTCAAAGCAACGATAGCAACTTCTTTCGGCACCATTACGTCTTTCTTCACCTTGAAATACTGAATTTCTACGACGAGCTCCATTGCAATTTATGGATGATTGAGCGTACCAGCAGCAACTAACCCGAGAGACGATTGGCGTGGCCGAGTAGTGAGTGTAAGTATAATATATGTAGTGAGTGGAGCCATCTAACCGCTAAAGTCAACCACGATTTGACTTGACGCATCAATTTCGAGAATATTCTCGTACTCGGCATACACTATACAATTAACAGTTGAAGTTAGAGCGTCGGCAAACCGAACGTCCAATCTAACACTACCGTGTTTAATTAGGTTCCAGTGAGAACATTCGTTGGCCCATAAATCCGGTGTTGAATCGAAAGCAAAGAGACAGTAACCGTTGGGATAAGATTCGCGATCAATGTGGCTTCCTTCATTGAGAAAGTTAACGCCCGTGCCCGAAAACAAGGTATGATAAGCATCTACGTATAAATTATTTGTCTTAAAGTCTGGCTGTAATGGTTTGGAAGGAACTTGAATACCGTCAATGTACAAACAAAGAAAATTAATATTGAAATGATGAAAATTAAACGGATTCATAGTACGATCGCCATTATACGCTTGATTTTTCCCGAAACCGACGATTATCGGCTTAGGTAACTGACCCAAAATAATATTATCTAAAGTTTCGCCATGAATACCACTATGCATCGTCACAGCTTTTACTTCGACACGCGTAAGCGGATATTTTGCTGTACTCTTTGACAGAGCTTTGGTATGAGCTAATAAAACAGATGGGCTTATTTTAACGCATCTCACTAAAAGATTTGCTTTTTCGATACGAACAGAAACCAAGTTTGAAGTGTCTATGAGACAAAATGAATCGCGAAATCTTACTAATCGCATTCTCACCTCGACGCCATTGATGAGTAATTTTTTCTGATTGCATACATCGCAATGAAGATGACCCATCAGGTCAATCGATTTCTTTGCTGGTAGTAGTGTACGTCGCTTGAAGAGACCCGCGTTGGCATCCAACACATCGTCCATCTTTGTCGCCGTATCGTCGTACCATAAAGCACTCGTTAAATAGGATGATTTTGCCACAGGACCGTAATTCAATAAAGTTTCCAAATACGCTCTGTAAGCGTACGCGTTGTTAGGAGGCGATACAGGTTTCTGATTAAAAAACACATCGACTTGATTGAACAACGAATGCATAAAATTATTGATTCGTCCCGTCTTTGAGATTTTAGATGCTGCGTCAGTATTTAATTCTTCATCTTCATTGACGGCCAACTTGACACGAAGACTGAGGATCGTGTGCGCGAGATCGATGTATTTGTCACCATTACCTGGTACGACAAATTCGATCGGTGAATCATCCATGAGCGATGATATCGGCTTGTATTGAATCCAGTGCAAACTCTTGATAGTTGTTTGAGTCGGCGGAGTATAAAATAAAAGAAACTCAGACTTTAAGCACTCGCATGAGTGACTGTGTAAAAATGCCATTTTTTAAAAATTTAACTTTCAAAAATATCTCTTGCAGTTCTCTGTCCCTTCTTCTTTTTTTCTTTTTATTGTTTTTCTTATTCTTTTCATCTTGCTAACACGCTTTTTTAGTTCTTTTCTTTTTACTCTTACGCCGACCACGCCTTGACTGCACAGTTCTACGAAGCAATTGCAACTGAAATGGTTTGTTGCGCCGTCTGAGTTTATATTCCGATCCTTTCATCAGCTTGTCCAACTTTTCCTCGGCTTTTCTCTTCAGCGCATTACCAGACTCCATCAAACGAGTGTGGAATGTCTCTTTGAAAGGTATATTTTTAGCGGTGACGTTAGACATAATATTCATACCTGCACGAACAGTTTCTTTGCCAACAGCTTTGGCACCTCGTTTAATGAGTGGTAAAACTCGTCGAAATACACCAGCAAGACACGATCCGATACCTCCATGCCCTCGTTGACAGGGAGTCCCAACGTAAATGCGCCCAACACCTCCTCCACTGTTTCCATAAATTGTGGTCAGACTTCCACTACCACCACCACCACTTGGTGCAATAAAGTAGTCCTTGTAGGGATCCATAATTTTTAATCGATTCGTTCAAAGTAAAGCGGTACCATCAGCTTTCCAAAGTCAAATAGTATGGGGGTACCCATCGGGTCCCTTATATCGATTTCGATATTGTGAAAGGAAAACAATAATGGTATATACATAGGTGGTGAGAAAATTTTATTTTTGACACAACCGTACGCGTAACCTTGAAGATTCAAGGAAGCCGCCAGCAACAAACGTGATTACACGTCTACTACAATGTATGGTTCACAGATGTTGCTGTAAATCATGAGTATTGACGGTAAAGCATTGGCAACATTTGCTGAATGAATGGATGATAATTTTTCGGACAATAGTAAATAGTGATAGATGTATTCACTACGCGCTGTTTCGGAACAGACTAACTTAGCCACTACGTATCCGCCTTTTTCCAAACTGAAAACCACGTGATCTCGCGTGGTATCAAAACTATTGATTTCTTGTAACATTTCTTTGATATTTGTGTATGGACTGGGTCGTATTTAATTATCTACATGAATCCCAGGACTTTCTGTGTGTACATTATTGTGTAGTTGTGACATATATTGTAGGGCTATTTTTCTTTCGTTATTTCTTATCGCATGTTGAAACGTCAATGGTAATTGAATTTCTGTTATATTAACACTCCATTGACCTTGCAAATGAATTTGCTGAGGTAATCTTGTCACGTAGTACGTAGTAGTATTATCAAGATAGTACTGCATGCTACTGTTGCTAGGCAACACAACGTGAAAGTCGTCCTTCATTTTATATCTTTTAAATAATCCTTTTACCCAGGAATAAAGGTAATCCTTTCATCCAGGAATTGAATTCTTCAGGATATCTCTTTCAGCTAACGAAAAGTTCTTTAGAACGTCCTTTACCTCGAATTTTCAATATCTTGTCAACCTCAAAGAAGCTCTCGCTCAATTCCTTTCGTACTCTGCTTAACTCTTCCTCGTAAAAGAAACCGTCAATGTCTTCGTCAGCCAAATCTCTGAGAAAATAAACTGGAGGTTGTCGTGTGCAAGAGATACGTACAATTCTAAACAACTCTAATGTTCAACCGTTTTCGTAACCTTTGGAAAAGACACTTCTCGTCTTACTGATACGAACTAAATCTCCAACGTTGTACTTTGGATATTTATAAATATGTCTATCATATAGTTGCCTTATGTGTTCTCGTGCTCGTGCAACATTGTGCAAAGTCACGTCAGCTGGGGCTATTTTTGTTGACGAATGCTTCGTGCAGTTGTATGACTCTATTATACTTGGAACAATGTCTACGAAGCGTCGATTGTTTGCGTGAGTAAAGTATCGCCACATTCTTTCTCTAAGAGTTCTTATAAAACGTTCGGCTATTGCAGCCTTTGTCTGTGGGCTACGTGCTAGCCTGTATTTAATTTTATTTTCTCGTAAAACGGATTGCATTTCACGACCTACAAATTCTTTACCTTTATCCGTTTGAAGACACATTGGTGCACGATCGTCGCTTCTTGATAAAATACGTTAAAATGCTTTGGCGACGTTTTTCGATATTTTATCCTTGATAGGTACCGCCCAAGCGAATTTGCTGACATCGATGACAACGAGAACATAAGCGTTGCCATCATTGTAAGTTTTTAAGGTTCTCAAGTCCATTAAATCAGCTTCCCACACGTCGTTAAAGTTACGAACGTTATAGTTTCTTCTGGGAAAGCGATTTCTTATAGTCCTACGTAAATTATAGGTATCTTGACTCTCTAGCCAACTAATAATGTTCGATCGCAAAAATTTATTTTTCACAGCACTTACAAGTTTGTTACCACCAGCGTATGCAGTTGGTCACGCCGCTTCGTAGTAAAGTTTTTGCAATGTCTTATGCATTATTCTTTTTAGAAGGAAGTTCTTTATGTCGCGTTACTCGGGGGGCTGGAGTTTTAAAACCGACAGATTTTCTTTTTTTTTTAATCAGAACTCTCTTCCTCCCAAGTTTATCCCCTTACCCCGTCCCCCTCACCTACTGTTCTCTATACACTTCCCCTCTCCCCACTATATATGTATATCTGCCAACCGTGTTACTCTTCTGCACACCTTTGCCCACCATTTCCCCTCATTCTTCCAAGCAATTAATTTTAAAACAAATTTTAATTTTATTTTTTCACAATAACTTTCATTTGACTTTGAATTTTCCTCTTTTACAATTCCAAAAAAAAAATAAAGAACACTTTCCAATACATAAATTTGAACACTCGACCTCCTGCATATGAGTCCAGTGTCTTCGAATTTGAACACCGCACGCGGGGAATGTACGTCTAGTACTTTAAGAAAACGGTAAAGCGCGTTCACCCAAAGAAGGAAAAACCTGCTACTAAAAAGGAAACAACATAAGCATAAAAGACACCAGCGCGCAGTGTAAAGGCAGTCCTTCTCCAGCGAGCCTGGGACACGGAAACTCCGCTGCTCACCGAGACCTGAAATTTTCCCGTGCACTGGTACATTACTGCGATGAGCACAAGGGAAGAGAAAGAGACCAAGTACGAGGGCCGAGAGCTTAAAAGTAAGTTTGTATAACACCTACAGGTAACACTTCCACTAACCGGTTCCTACTTGGACTTTCGGTGCTTGACCGCCTTAAGCGTGGAGACGACGCACCCCCAAGTAGTCAAGACACTAGGGTTAGTGACCACGTTCTTAGGTGAAGTTCCTGGGTTGACGATTTGAGCAGTGCTCAAGACACCCACGGGCCCTGAGAACGACCTAACCCTACGTGACTTGGTAGGATAGCTAGTTACCTAACATTAACCTTCCGTGGTTGTACTAAAAATTTGTGCTAGTCTAACCCAACATGTCTAAGCGGAGGTATTAAGGAGGGAAAATTCAAATTGTCATTTATGCTAAATTTTCTATTCAACAAAGGTGGATAAATTTTAAGTAAATTCTCAATTATTGATTATATTATATATCTTNAAAAAAAAAAAAAACAAATTAAAAAATTATAAAGCAAATTAAAACAACAAACCAGGGGTATTAATCGGTCATGGGACCCACGGTAAGAACTAAGTTCTTTAAATATGAAATGAGTATAGACACAATTTCTCAGATAACAAGGGGGTCGCCAAACCCACAGGAAGAACGAAGCTCTGTAAACGTTAGTACTGCATTCATAATGTTTACTAAAAGAAACACTTAAAAAACGAATAAAAAAAAAAAAACAAGTAGCTTACTACTCACGATGGTTGAACTTCGTGAGTACTGTATTTATGCACGACGTTCTCACGAAGTTCAACTATCGTGAGTAGTAAACTATTTATTTATTTGTTTGTTTTTCAAGTTTTTGTTTTAGTAAACAAGATGAATGCAGTACTAACGTTTACAGAGCTTCGTTCTTACTGTGGGTCTGGCGACCCCCTTGTTACCTGAGAAATTGTGTCTATACTCACCTCATAATTAAAGAACTTCGTTCTTACCGTGGGTCCCATGACCCATTAATACCCCCAGGTTTGTTGTTTTAATTTTCTTTATAATTTTTTTTATTGTTTTTTTTTCTTTTAATTTCTTGTTTAATTTTTTTCTTTATTTCTTGTTTTTTTTTTTTATTTCTTGTTTTTTTTTTTTATTTCTTGTTCTTTTTTTTCTTCTTTTTAGACTTAGGGCCAATGGCTCTCTTGATGCGCGAAAAAAACTTCTCAAATGTAATCTTGCTTCACATGCAGCAAGCTGTCAATAAAGTGACTGTTCGCTCATCCGGCGGTGTTTTTCCGGCAAGCATACGCAAAAAAGCAACTNGTAAGCAACGGTTTTTCCTGTTTTAATTTTTTTTTTTTTATTTCTTGTTCTTTTTTTTCTTCTTTTTAGACTTAGGGCCAATGGCTCTCTTGATGCGCGAAAAAAACTTCTCAAATGTAATCTTGCTTCACATGCAGCAAGCTGTCAATAAAGTGACTGTTCGCTCATCCGGCGGTGTTTTTCCGGCAAGCATACGCAAAAAAGCAACTGCAGCCAACGCCTGATCGGCTTTTACACGTTGGCCCTTCTTCTCCGTAGCATAGGCGAGATCGGGCTGACGACATGCGAAGGGATTTATACCTATATGACCGTGCTCAATACGCTTCGATAGCTTCGTTCCAGGACCGCAAAATTTGTATCCAGGTAAATGCATCTCAAACGGTAGCTAGTTGATTAAAGCGTCGAGAGCACTATCTTTTTCCTCCTCCTTGAGTTTTACTTCTGTTTCTTCGCCTTGGTCACTTTTCCGCTCAATCGACGACATCTTTGTACTTGAATCAACGAAGGCACAACTTTTTAAAATTATTTTCTATTATTCAGTGACGTCATTAATTTAGCAACACTTTCATCAAGAAAACTTCCACTATTGGACGTAGATCTCGGACTCTTATTTGGTGACTTTGATTTATCGTCGTCGTCGTCGTCGTCGTTGACCAGTAATTTTAATACTTGAGCGTTTCGACACACTCTTGCGGAATGTTTGCCATATTAAGTGCCACTGCAAACTGATCACGGCTCACCGATGAGCGTTTCTTTCTGTTCCTTAAAGCATCGTTCACCAGATCGACAATGTTTGACTGTGGTATGCGAACGCCACCTATGATGACGGTATGTTCATTGGTCTACTCAAAGTAACCAGTAGCGCGCAATCGTCGTATGATAAGTGCAGCTTTTTGAAGGAACTTTTTCAGTACGCTTGTGTTAACCTTGGTATCCTGCTTTTCCTCCTCTTAACGTTTCTCTTCGTCCTCGTCGACGTCGTCGTCAGAGGTATCTTTATCTTGCGATACCTTGGTGTTCTCCATAATCGTGTCAGTATGTCGTTTTCTTTCGCTGTCTAATTCCCTAAGGTGCAAATATCGTTGTCAAATTTGTTGGTATTTTTTCCATTTTTCTCGCTCATCGATATACGGTTAATTTAAGATGTCGTTCATTTCTGCGTCGAGCCGACTCATTGTTGTGCCCAGTGTTTGCACAGACTTCAGACCATCGTTGAGGAACGCTCTTCGCAATCGATTCACGCTTTCTTGAGGCAGAAGAATCGTTTTTTTTACGTTTTTCATATTTGTTACAGCATCGACAACACCGCTCCGAGGAGCGGACCCAACAAAGCAGGTAAGAAACTCCCTCCCTGTTGTACGATGATTTTTTTTTTTGACGATGGATGAATTTTTGCGTTCACAAGCTTTCTGAGAATGCTGGCGTGTCTACACAAGCGTTTTTTGTGCGCCTCAGTTAGTAAAACGTTTTCTTCGAGAATGTTCAATGCACACTTGCAAATGTGCTTGATTAGCGTCTTATCTGCTTTGTGCAACAGAGCTCTCTGTTGTTTGGTGTCGAGATGATAAAGAGCTCTCAAAATGGCGACAAGCTTTTAACCAAACGGGGAACGTGACTTTGGTGCCATTACAACGATACGATTGGAACATGATTCGTCGTGTCACTTCCTTTTATCTGTTTCTTAGCCACGTATACGTACAGATGCTTATCATCCGGAAAAATACATGTTCGAAATCAACAATTGTCCGGTGTATTTTGTTTGAGGTCCAAGAAAAGGTAACCAAATGGCCGGGAAGTAGCGTCTCAATAAGCTTCTTGCAAGAACCGAGGATTTTCTGGACACACTTGCCTTGAAAGATGTTGTATTTGAGCGAGATCTCGTAAATTTCTAAAGATGACAATGTATTGCGAGTTTAGCGATATATTGCGTTGACCCTTACCTTGATGAAATATATTTTGCGTGATAAAAATTACGCTCAAATTGTTATGATGACTGCCTTTAGTAAATAAATCGATGATACCGCTACTACCAGATAATTCGCGCATTAAATCGTCAATAGTAATTAGTTTTGATCTATGATCACCCACCCAATCGCTGTTTTGTGGTAATCCCTCGTGAAACTTAATATTACTCTCGAGATCGCGTTAGCCAGACTGCCACTCACCGTAACAAAATATGATCCGCTCGAATCGAGTATCACTTATACGGATAATGTGTCGTAAAAACCGTCTAACAAACACAGTTTTTCCGTAACCTGTGGATCCACTCAGTGTATACGTCCACGGGTGTTGCCATCGCGTATCCATACTGCCCAACTAAACTCTGTCGAAAAGCTGATTGACCGCGGCATGTGCCTCCGCAGACCGCTCGCAAAAAGCTCTTTTGGAAGGCTAACGCAAAGGTGGCTCATGCGACCAATCAGCTCGTTTCGTCGGTTCAACAGCAAATCGATCTCTTTTCGCCGCCGCCACCACCATGCCCCACCATCGCTCATGGATGGCGACCAATCGGCTTGTTACGTCGTGGCAGTTGAAGCATCTATTGTGCATGATCAAGATTGCCTTATTACAAAGTTTTCTCCTTATTCGTGCCAGTTTTGAGGTTGAAGTCGCACGAGTAACTGACATCGAGATAATTTATTTTTAAAGTTAAAGATTCGTGGTAAAGAATGTGCTGATGTCACAGTTTTCGAAATATGTATCAAGTTTCATCAAACATTCGTCGCAACGGTTTTGAGAATGCGCTGACGCGAGTATAAAGCGATCAAATACATTTTTTGGTACGTAAGGATGATTTTTGTATTCATGGTTTAAGTTTTGTGGTGAAGAATGTGCTGATGTCATCTTTAAAATATGTATCGTATTTTATTAAACATCCAACGCAATACCAATACGAGAGTATCAGGTAATCAATTACATTTTTACCTAGTATAAATGAGTAATGTGTTGGTCCTGAAAAGGACCGATTTTTGCAATTAGATTAACTATTTTTCATGACTCTGTATCCATTTTTTTTTTGGATTCAGAAAATTATTTTAAAAAACGTATTTTTTTTTTATTTTTTTTTTCACATGCTTTTTCTATAAGCGGTTTTCGACAATCATCATCATCGTTCCTAGAGCTCGTGGATGTAGCGTTTGCTTTGCTATGCTTCGAACCCATCTTGTCGTTTACTTGTTGATGCATAGGTTGTAAAAAGGGAAATGAACCAACCAACCAACAGCTTTGTCGTACCTCGACCAAGTGAGAGTTTGTCCCTACTCTGATGTATTATATCCCTTCTCCTGCGACATCACGTTGGTAACCATATGGATAACTCGTGGTCATGCTGTCAAAATATCTTTTACTATAGACTGGTTGACATGTTTTTATTTCCGGTTGAGTCACTACATCGTGAAAAATTGCATGACGAATGGAAAAATTCGACAATTTTATTTCCGTAATATTAGTCATAACAAGCTCACGAATCGTGTCAAAATTTATCTTTTGACTATTGCTGTAATTTAATTTGATACCTTTCACTTTGCAAACATAATATTCACTACCATCGGGTTTTTTAATCTTATATGCGTAAAACTTTGGCCCACCAGAAAAGAACGAAGAAATGTATGCGCCAACTCCTTTATAGGCCAATTCGTCAGTAAGACTGCTTAGTGTCGTGCCAATGGGTTAATCGTCTAGTCCTTCTCGAGAAACATAAAAAACGGAATCTGTGTCGTAATAGAGAGCACGTTCTCCTAGAAAATGCAGATACTTGAAAAGCTCTGGGCGTGCTTGTGCTGTCACAGAAGCGGCAACCACAACGTTACTTAATGGTAATAGCGTCAAGACCTCAGCCTTATAATTCCAGTTAACGTACAATGTATCATCGTTGACGGGTAAAACACCATTCACATCGATTTTTGCACTAGTAAGTAATTCCATTAATCTTTCCGTCACCACCTCAGTTTTGGTCAAATTTTTAAGTTGACCAAATTTACCTCACAAAGAATTGAGTTATAATTTTGCAACGGATCTTAAGCCAGCATTAAGGTTTATCTCATTTTTGTTGAGATTAATTCCTTCAGTTCTACGGATTTCGTCGATATAGAATTCCTTTTGCTCATTAGATATGCAGGTAGGTGGGTAACCCGAAGCTAGTGTTTTTTGTTTAAAAAACTCGTTCATATAATGTGCAAATAATCCTCCTTTGTCCGTTTCTTGATTATACTGTGTTACCTGATATTATCATATATTTCATAAACACTTTTAACGATATAACCTACGCGAACAGCCACCTTGACTTCTTCGGATACCCACGTACCTCTTAGAATGCGATCTCTTTCATCGTCGTGGGTAAAGTGCTCTTGAAGAATATTCTCCCAACACGTATGGCACAAAGGAAAAATAAGCTTATCGTGCATTTTACCGGTAATACAGGATGATACAAATTTTTAGGTGGTGACACATCGCACATAATTAATCCATTTACTTAGGAAATATCATTACTGTCACCTATTATTTTTTTACATTCCCCTTCGTTAAAGTATGACGGTGGATGACCAACGGGGAATATACCTCGTTTGCAAATATATGGATACAAAGAGCATACGTCAACATATTAAATTTTTTTCTGCATCCTGACAATCGTACATTTTTACAGTGTTCCCTGTTCGACCACTAAAAAATGCATCACGTGGATTCAATGGTTTTCTACTCCAATAATTCTCATTTCCTCGAATAAAATTTAAAAGTTCTTCGTTTTCACGTATTTCTCGGTTAAAATCGCATTCCCATTTTTCTATTAACTCATAATTTGACATTCTTATCTTTTCGTCAATCGTGCAAGTTTTCTTATATCCATCATTCATTGTATCTCTGGTCGTCAAAATGGTATCTCGGTTTATTTGTTAACACCGTGGGCAGCTTTGCCAAAAGCAACCTTGGAATTGTAATACGATTTTACGATGATCATGCACACCATCTAGAGGAGTACAGTATCTATCGACGAGGATACCTTCTGGTAAGCGTCTCTCTTGGCAGTGTCCAACGTGTTAGATAAATCGCTAGAGAATGTGTTTTTCCATCTAATAAAGCCATTTTAAAGGTACTTCTGATTGATTGTTAGCCATTCTGTAACCTTTTTGTGGTATTATACCAATTTAATTTTTTTTCAGAAACTTTTTTTTATACATACGCATGCTGGTCGAAGCGATCGTTGTGCATTCCCCAAAAGGGTCCACCTTGAATTTTTCAAAAGTTTTTCGAAAAGCTAAGCAAGCTAATCTTAAAATTTTCACGTCTTACCTGCAGTATTTTATAATTTCACTTTTAAAGTCAAATTTATAATTCTTTTTTACTTGTTCATTGTACCATTTAAAAACTGATCTCGATCTTTCGTGTGCATGCTATCGGGTGAATATACTTCGAGCGGCGGTAGAGGACCTATGTACGATTGATTTTTGGGCTTGTTAAAAAAATGTGGAAAAATACCTTTTTCAATTTCCGACAGACCGTACGACTTGAGTAAGCCGCTTAAAGGCATATGAAAGTAATTAAGACTATCGATAAATTTTATTTTCATAAATTCCATCAATATTATTTTTGATCCGTTCATGATAATGGACGGTACTACGCGTTCTCCGAGTTTTTCCACTATATATTTAAAAATAAATTAAGCATTGTGCATTGTGTGCTATGCAAATGATCTTGTCAAAATATTTTTGATGATCCGAAGCAAGATCTACCAACTGTTTGATTGGATCAGTTTGAAAAATATATTCTCGAATACCGCAATGATCGCAGTTTATCTAATTATCTTGTACGTTGCTACAAGCATTACAAACTTGTTGAACAATAAACTGATTTACTTCGTGGATTTTTTTTTCCTCATCACCCATGATGGGTGTCGTCTGTTGCGTTTCAAAATCGTAGAATAATATTAAAAAATTAGATTTTTTGCTGTTCAATTTTAACGGTTAAATGTAACATTGATGATTTACGGATAAATACTCTTTACAATTGCAACAAAAAGAAATATCGCATTGATGTTGATGTTTCTTGTTTGATATTCGCACAGTTTTGCAACATAACAAGCAAATTTTGATTTTTTTGCAAACGGTAAAAGATTTATTATACGAACCCTTTTTTAAATGATTTTCAAAACACGTGAAGTTAAAAAATAATCTGTGGCATGAATCGTACTTTTTTGATGGACCCGTCACATTGCAAAGAGGAGATTGCATACACATGTAGCATTTATTGGAGCATCTGTGATCCTCAATACGCCAATAACTCTTATTGCACGGTATACAGTATCCACAACTACCGCTTGTGCCGATCAAATTCAGAATAGGCTCGTAATGCGCAGCGTTTTTATAGTACATTAATCGTAAAGTATAAACGATTTGTCCTTGAGTCTCTAAAACTAAACGAGTAATATCGTACAGGGGCCGATGACCACGCCCAAAATTTTGAAACGAATAAACGACAATTGCTGTCTTGTGAGTAGAAAAACAAATTTTAAAACTCGTGAACTTCTGCGAGGCCAAACCCTGTATCAGGTACACAAATTTTTGTTAATCGCAAAATCTATTTGGCAGCTCTCTTTTGAGTGGGCAAGAATAGCGTCTTATAAAGTTCCAATAATTATGTAACCTACCCGTGCGTATTTGTCCCCAGACGACGTAAGCGTAAGCTGCTGCTAAAGCTCGTGGCAAACTACGGTTATCATTGTTATTGACGGTTAATATTGATTTATAATGGCACAATTAATTGACAAACTGTCATCGATTTCAAAGTCACTCGAACTCTGGACGGCATTAAACAAAACATCCCATAAATCTTCA
>NW_019379646.1:356679-424568 GCF_000648655.2 Copidosoma floridanum
AAATTGTATTTATACAAATTTCAAAATTTTTTATAAAATTTAAAATACCTAGTGTGACTTCGTTAATTTTTACTCAATAAACACAAAGAGACAAATTGCGAGATCAATTTGCGCGCGTCGAAGCAATATACCTCGTAAGTAATAAAATACTTATTTTATTACACATCATCGCTCTCCACGTCTCCAGGATTTCGTATGTCTCTCTCTTTCTCTCTCCGTGTCTCTCTCTCTCTCTCTCTTTCCACGACGTTTAGATTTCGCGGGTCCTCCCCTCCGCTCAACAGTTTTTCATACTCCTACCTCACAAATACTTACATGCAACACTTTAGCTTCGTCAAAGCAGACCTCTACCCACGTGGTGGGGGTTTTTTTTGACGGGCCAAAGTGTTGCAACAACTACTCTCGTATATATGGAGAGCAAGTGAATTGAATACATTAAATAAATTAAGTAGAAAGGCCAAATTAAGATTATAGTAAAATGCTCCTCCCAAAAAGTGGAGCAGGAGCTCAAACATGTCAACTAAGGATTCGCGAAAATTTATGCCAACCGCTCAGCCACGACCACTGCTGGCAGTGACTGTTTCAATTACTCTTTTAGATGCACTACTGTGTCATCAGTTAAACACTGGTGTGCAAGTATACGGGCGCAGGCTGGACCAAGCTGAGCCACATCCGTAACATTACCAAACATATAATATTTTTATTTTTAGATAAAATTTGTAGGAAACTTAAGCACCCAAGAATATATCTTCAATTTTCTCAGTCATGCTTTTTCTCTGATTCTTTGAATGATAGCGATTTTAATCGAAGTGAAATTTCTTGTAAAAGTTACGTCCTTGTCCTGTAGGATATGCACCCTAAACCTATAAGATTTACTGTGTATAAATGAAGTTGAAAAATGTAAAAAACCGTTACATGATTTTGGCACACCTCTACTATGTTCAGAAGAAAATAAATACAAAATTTAACTCATAAAGTAAATTGAATTCTAACGGCCATACATCATGAAATATACAACTATGATCCAACTACGAAGAATCTTGTCTTAAATATTGTTATTTAGAAACCAATTTGTTTGGTAAATAACATAAAAAGTTTTTTAAACGATATTGCGTCTACTTTGCCATCAAATCTTGAGTTTTATTAACACTGTGCAATTTTTTAAATCCATCTTATTGGATCGATAATTCAAGAAACTTCTGCGTCTGGCAGTAAAGATTAATTAACTAACATACGCCTGGAAAAAGTGAAGCTGACCAGCCGAGGCCAGGTGTTGATTTTGCTTAGTGCTGACGTTACAGAGCTAAAATTGTTGTAACAAACTTGCTATATCACAAATAAATATTTATTTCATAGCCAGAACGTTGAATAAAAATAAAAAAAAATAGTTCAACAGTTCTATGTAATACAACGTAATCTAACCAAAAGTGAAAATAAAGCAACTAAACAGAGTTAGCCTAGCTTCAATAGATACACAGGTAGATAACCTTATAATAAAAACAAGCTTATTTCCTGCTTATTTGTAAAAATTTTATAAATAGACTTAATTAGGTACACGTAACAAAACTAGTATAGATGTATCTTCATAGGTCCATGGTTGATTTAAATATCTTAACGTACCTGTTTTTTTCAAATTCATTTTAAACCTCTGAACACAATAGGGGAGGGCATCTCATATGCATTTTTCTTGACGATTTGTTAATTATTGAGTTATAAAGCCAAGTAATATGTTATTAGAACTAATAGTTATCCAGCAAAAAGCTCTCCCTTTTTGCATAATGGTCTGTTATAAAATTTATCTGTGTTATGCCTTTATCAAATCATTACAACCTTTTTTTGAAGAACTTCGTAACTATATTTTTGAACTACATGCATTATTGATAAGGTAGTTTTACGTATTGTCGATTTTTATAGATCGTACATTCGTACAATATGTCAAAATAAGTCGAGTCCTAATTAAAAACCAATATCAATTAATGAATTCGTGCAAAAGCTGTTCTTTTTTAAGAAACTAAATGAACATTTAAAGTCGATAATCATTTCTTATGAAGTATTCACAGTCTTGATCACCATCTAGCTATACTTCTTAACGCAATGTAACAAGGATTTTTATAACACTATATAACGAGTACTCTATCGTGAGATATAAATTGCAAAAATTGCAGAAATCTCTTTCTTCTTTTAATAAAAATTGAGTTATACAAGATTCTTTTACTGAAACAGTTTCCCAAAGGTTCTAGGAATCTTAAGTAACATACGCAGATGCTCACACGACTGTGTGTAACGCACTCTGTACAAGTGTACCCAGATAAAAAGTCATAAAAGACAGTTTTTGCGTACAGATGGACAAACTTATCGTGTAAAGTATTCAATTATTTAAATAAACTAGAAAATAAGTAAAAGTCATAGTTTTTTCTTAACTTTTATCGTATGATCTAGAACAAGCTTCAGGAGTCTCAAGTTACAAACAAGCACGCTTAAACCTATGCAACACAGACTATGTAAATTTCCATGTAACACATTGAACTATTTTACTAAACTTCGAAATCTGTCTTTTTTTTATTTATAAAATTTATAAAATGTAAAAATTTTTCTTAAGTGATAAGTCAATGCCATATAAACGTTTCATAGGTAAGATACTTAGTCAGGTGCTAATCAACACCACTTTTATTTTTTTTTGTTAAGTATCAAAAGTCATAGAGAGCATTACCTAAATAAAGTCATGGTTTAGGATCGTTGTCGAAGGATTCATTTTTAAAATAGTTATACTTTCTTCTACTACATTATTGGATAAAAACGATTATTGATTAGAGTATCTAGATAGTTTAACAATCCAAGAATTTTTATTACACAATATACAATGTTGATCCCTCCATACCGATTAAATTAATAATCCGCTTAGAACGATGTTGACTTGTGTAAAACATTTATCAGAGTATTATACTTACGTTTCCTCATGTACCAATGACAAGACTATACTATCATAGAAGGGTGGATGACGGTGATGAAAATTTTATAAAGAATATTATACAAGAGCTGTTCCAAGAGCGGCAAAAAAAAGTTAAAAATCATGAATTTCATTGTGATTGCATCTTGTTTTTGGTACTCTGGCCCTTGCACATCTAACTCAACCATTGGCTACTTTGTTTTGCGTTTGCATGTAATCGCATCTTGTCAAATTCAAGTAATTATGCAATATACGTGTACGTGTTTGCCTTCTGATAACATAAGCATAGGCTCCATAAAATTATGCACTGGTTTAAGTAATGAATAGAGTTATTTTGTTACTTACTATCATCTCAGACGTCTTTATATATAGTCTTGTTGATTCTGCACGTCGACAGTTCTTGTTCATTCATAATGAACAAAGCAAAGTAGCAAGTATATTATTTAATTAAAATAATTTGCATACTCTGTTTACTTTTCATAATTTTATTTTCATCTATTGTAGCTGCATTGACGTATTTTGTTCTTAATTTATCTTTAAATCGGAATTTGACTTACGTCTAAGTACCATAATAAGGACCGTTATAAAAAATATGATAAAAACAATTAATACGGATGAAAAAAGAGACTTTTTATCACTATAGGATTAAATATTTGGTCAGCGTCTCCATGTTGTCAATGATTTGTTTGACTGCTTCTACAACTCTTTTCTTGTGTTAATGAAAAGTCAACGTTTGAGCGCATTTATAATTGTTGTTTCTAACAATGCTCTGAAAAAAACAAATTTTGTACAAGTCTATTCATTAATAATGATGGTTAAAGATAAATCCACTCTTAACCACATAACGTACACATGTGCGATTCTTAAACAATCGCAGAATGTAACAAAACAGGTTTTTTAGCAAATTGAATACATTTGGGTACAGCCCTCAACAACAATTGGTATGAAAGAAACAGAAAAAAATACTGTAGACAAGCCTTTCAAAGAGTAGTTTTTCCATTGATCGTCTAAATGGTATGGTATCCACTATAAACTGTTTTTACGTTTTTAAATTCAAGAATGTATTTAATGAAAAAAAGCATGCAGATTTTGCAGTTTATAAAAATAACTAAATGTGGTTTATGGAGATTAACACAGTATGTGTTACACTAGCGCATACGTGCGTGCTCGTTGCGTAAGACTCCTGGAGCTTGTTCTACGTCATACGATATTTGTTAAAAAAAAGACTACAACATTTGCAAATTTTGGTATTTCATCCCAACATATGAATGTTTTACACAATGAATTTGTCTATTACTGCACAAAAAGTATCTTTCACCAATTTATATTGGGATTTACTCGCACATTGTGCATTTTACAGTCTCGTGCACGGGCGCGTGTGTACCATAAGAATTCTACATCCTTAAACGGGCTGCTTTTAAAAAAGAGTCTTGTGCAGCGCGATTATTTGAAAAAAAAAAAAAAACTTTATTTCTTAAATTTTTTGCAATTCTTATTTCACAATGAAATACTCGTTATATTTTGAAAAATGTTGCTAGATTATGATCTAGACTGTGGTTACTTCATGACGAATCAGGTTCAACTTTTAAAGTTAATTTGGTTCTCTAAAGGAAATTTAAGTATGACTGATGAAAAAAAAATGAAAGAATCAATGCAACAGATAATTATAACAGAAAGCTAAGGATTTTCTGACGGGAAGTCAACAAGACTAAGTATGAAGACGTTTGAGATGATAGTAAGTAACAAAATATCCAATATTTCTTATCATATAATCACATTTAAATTATTTCTACAAATTTTTTTTTGGACGAAAAAAAAGTGTTTATTCTGATACCAAAGAGATATTAGCTGAGATCCCTGAAGAATTCCATTCTTCCAATCCACTTAAACTGCATGATGACCATGAGGTCACATCAGTTTTGGGTCTCAACTGGAACTCCGATCTCGATAGTTTCAGTTTTAAGGTCAACTTACCATCTTCTCATCCAATTTGGACTGAACGCAGTGTGCTTTCTCAGTTAGCCAAATTTTTTGACCCACTTGGCTGGATCTCTCCAGTAATTATTAAAGCTAAAATGTTACAACAAGAATTATGGTTGCTGAAGGTACCATGGGATGAGAAACTTCCTTCTAATCTTTTGAAGGAATGGAGTGAGTGGATCAATGAAGCCGAAATCTTGGATCAGATTAAAATTCCGCGTTGGAATGATTTCCAACCCGTTGATCCGATAATAGAAATCCACGGCTTTGCTGATGCTTCTAAACGAGCTTATGCTGCGGTTCTCTATCTTCGTATACTTACAACAGACATGGTTTTTACTTCATTAGAAATATCTGAAACCAAGGTGGCACCACTAAAGACGCTCAGCATTCCTCGCCTGAAGCTGTGTTGTGCTCCCTTACTTTAGAAGCTAGTGAATCATCATGTCTCAACTACAAAGGTTCAGGCTTCAGCTATTTACCTATACACCGACTCTATGGACACTTTGTGTTGGATAAAGTCAATTCCATCTAAGTGGCCTACCTTCGTTGCTAATAGGTGTTCTGAAACTCAAACCTTGACACCTACAGCCTATTGGCATTATGTCAAAACTAAAGAGAATCCGGAAGATCTCGCCTCTCACGGGGTTCTGCCCAAGCAACTTATTGGTCAGAAACTTTGGTTTGAAGGGCCTGATTTTTTGAGGGATCTTAAAATCGTTTTTTCCGACATTTCACCTAAAAATTCTCCTGAAGGTGAAGACACTGTTCTGAATGAAACGCTTTCTGTAAATGCATTAGAATGCCAAGATAAGTTACCAGACACTTACTCAGCTTACAGTAGTTGGCATAAATAACTCAAGGTTATAAGTTACTGTCTAAGGTTTATGCTTACGTTAATTTTCAAACAACGTACTTAAAATCAAATAAAGTCTGCTAAACGTAATGACGTTGAAATTTTGACGTCACAAGAGTTGTCTTTTCTGGATTTATCCAATACCTTAAGGTCAGATAGCCATTGTTTGACATTATCAGAACTGGACAATGCTCGATTAGTTTGGGTTCGTGTTCATCAGATGTTCCATTTTCCGCATGAATACTATATACTGTTAAGAAACTCGTCTTTATCTGAATCTGAACAGGTTCCATCAAACAGAAACAGCAGCATCGCCAAGCTGAATCCTATTCTTGTCGATGGAGTCATTAGAGTAGGGGGAAGACTTGGAAAGGCTTGGATCCCTAGCCAAACTAAGCACCCTTTAGTTCTTGCTCCCAAAAATTATCTGACCGACTTGATAATTGATTATCATCATAACTTAGTTTTACATGGTGGCACTCTTCTTACTTTGACATCTATTTGCCAAGCCTACTGGATTGTGTGAGGGCGTCAAGTAGTTCGTAATAAAATCTTCAAATGTATCCCTTGTATTTGGTATAATGCCAAACCGCATGTACAAATTCAAATGATGGGAGATTTACCATCATCCAGAATACTGGAGTGTCCAGCGTTTACTAAAGCGGGTGTGGACTACGCGGGTCCCTACGCTATCCAATTGACCAAATCGAGAGGAAAGGGAACTCAGAAAGGGTACATTTGTGTTTTTATTTGTATGGTCACTCGAGCAGTACACTTGAAAGTGGCGGAAAACTACTTTTCTGCGGCCTTTCTTGCTGCTTTCATTCGGTTTACATCCAAGCGAGGGTACTACTTTGCATTTATACAGTGATAGGGGTACCAATTTTGTAGGTGCATCTTCTGAATTAAGGGAGACGCTCTGCCAGTTTTTAAGGTCATACAACCTCAGCAATAAATTGCTGAAAGCTGGAACCAATTGACATTTCAACCCACCTTCTGTGCCCTACTTCAGTAGTTTGTGGAAAACCGCTGTTAAATCAGCTAAACGGTTGTTAAAACGAGTTATCGGTGACCAGGTGCTCACCTTCGTAGAATTTTCCACTCTCTTATGCAAAACAGGGGCGAGAATTTAATCACGCCTCTATACTAGTTCTACTCGCCTCTATCTAGTTCCACAATCAGATGACCCTTTCGATTTAGAGGTACTCACGCCTGCCCACTTCCTGAGCTACAAACCTGCCTTCCTAACCCCCAAACCTCAGTGAAAAAGAGAAGAATTTAACTCGTTACGACGATGAAAATTCATTATATCCTGTCTCCAACATTTTTGGAAGAAATGGGCTAACGAGTATCTTGTGTCATTACGAGGTCGACAAAAGTGGATTTTCAAACAAAGAGCAGTTCAAGTCAATGATTTAGTACTTATTCTCCAAGAGAACACTCCACCCTGTCATTGGCCTTTAGGCCGGGTGACTCAGGTATTTGCAGGATCAAATGAATCTGTTAGAGTTGTCGAAGTCTGTACCGCTACCTCTACTCTCACTCGACCAGTGGTCAAGCTCGCGCTAGTTCTACTGGCCGAAGAGTTTGATGTTAATAGTTAGCAAGCTTCGTTATTTGTAAAAGGACAGTGGTCTTTAAATCTTTTAAATCCACGTATTCTTATAAGTTTATTTAAAGGTGATAATAATATGGGCTTCCTTGATTACATTTTACAATTATTTTTTTTTTATTATGTAGTTAAATATAACACTAAAAACAAATCACATACTTGGTGTGCTACCCGTTAAAGAAAATGCCCTCGCCTCTACCCGGAGAAGTTGTAAAATTAAAGTGACTAACATGATTATTATTTTTGTTTGTAACTATTAATAAGTTTAATTTTTCGTTATCTTCTACTTGGTCTGTCTTTCTGTCATGATACTCAGACATACCAACCCGTGGAAATGTTTAAAATTCAAGGTCTTTGTCGGGTTTTGTTGGGCGCGTTAAACGAAATATAGACCGCCTTAGCTAACTGCATTGTATTTAGGAGTCTCTGGCGTGTGACTACAGGACTAGATGTATGCATGTATGTATGCGTGGGTGAGAGTGAAGCTGTGTGCAACGTGTGCACTGATACACGCGATGTGCGGAACAGTCTCCTTCATACATGGCTAGTGGACAGACATGTTTCATTGCTTTTGCTTCTGCAGCTCCTTTTCACGTGTTGCGCTGCCCACGCGTATACCGGCATAACTCTGCCATCTTTTTCTTTTCGGTTATTTGAACACCACTGTAAACTCAGTTTTATTACTTACCTCTCTGTTTACAACTAGTTTAATAGTTCTTGCAGTGCAGCTTCTGTGTTGTGCCACTAAAAAAAACCACTTTCAACGAGATATGAACCGGCAACCTTCTGTACACTAGCCAAGTACTCTATCCACTCTGTGACAAGCTATCCCACTCCGTGATGAGATTTTTATGTGACGAAACCCCTTACTTCTTAGAGTTTTGTACATGACATTCTTAATTTTAGTTTTCGTCAACTGTTGATTGATAAATTCAATTTTATTTAAAACTATATAAAGTCATAAACTATGTATTATAGCATATAATTTAATTTTAACCCTTAAGAACTTTTTTTAGTAGCTTTTCTACATATAAGTAAATATTTATTTAATTTTCATACTTAGTTTTAGTTTCTTAACAAACTACTGTGTGCGAAATTTTTTTGAATTCTAAAAAAGTTGTTACCTTTTTTGTCGTAAGATTCTTCGTATAAGGTTCTACAGATAGATATTTACATTCTTATCATTCTTATTCTGAAAAACTTATTTATTTGTTTATAAGGTGAAAAGATGAATGATGCTACATCTATTGGCATAAAATACTACCTCATTTAAGATAAAGCGATACTATGGGATGTTCTTTCATAACTTTTTAGATTTATATTTTAAAAGTAACTTAGAATAAGTATGTGTCAGTGATGTCACCGGTGTGAGCGTGACATTAAAGATTTTTTAGCGTAGGAAATTGTTTTGAAACAATTGGAAGATTGTATAAAAATGAACAGTCTTTCAACAGCCAGCCTCAAAGCACGTTACACCAACGCTTTACTTTACAGTGTTCTTACCATTGTAATTATAAATTGCTTAAAATTGTTTAGTCATTTCATACTTAAACATTCATTAAAACCACACCTTATTACAGAATATCATTATGCAAACTGTAATTGCGCTACTTTTGATAAATCATAATGAGTTATTTAAAATATCGTTCTGTAAAACAGAATAGCAGTAAACTTTGATGGCCAAGCACTGACTCACTAATTAAATGTTGTGGACTTTCTCACCTTGTTGGTGGTATGAAATTCTTCATCAGATAAACTCATATTATTTGCTGTCAATTAGGGTGACTTACGGTGCTTATGGTTGTATGGTTTACTTTCCTTAGGTAGTGGATAATTTGTTTCTCGTAGCTTAATTGTCTTACCACCAGGTTCTTAGCTCATAATTTGTTTAAAAATACAATTTCTCAGGCAAAAAACTTTCATAGCGTCTTCCAATCCCGTAACAGAAAACCCATTCAGTCTGTACCGTATGATTTAAAAAGATGTAGTCTGGTGTTTTTACGTCTAACTGAGCTCTAATAGTGGCACCGAACAAAACTATTAATAAGTGTTTTTCTATTTCTTTATTTGCGTTGGCTCCATCGTATAAGCATTCACTACCCTTGAGTTCTTTTAGCACCAAATTATAATCCCAGACTATTGGTCATAAACAAACTCTGTTGATATTTTGAATGAAGCACAACTTGTTTTTTTACTGTTAAATAGAAATATCCTAAAATTAAACGTTGCATTTCGTACTTCATAACAAAAGTCTTTTACAAGCACACGCCACGTAAGACTCACCACACTGACTATTCTGAAGTGTAAGCACACCACACATACAACTTCTGCAACACATACATGTATGTATTCTAATGATATGCTCGAAGTTCAAGACTAGTGTCAGCAATGTATGCGTGCATTGCTCCTTGAATGAAGCTGGACACATTATTAAATGAATAAGAAATTATGACACTTACTGTAAGAAAATTTTAATAAACCTAATAATTTGTATCGTTCATTAAAAGTTGTAGAGCGTTAGCGAGGGATTACGGCTTACGTATATGATTATTACTTTTTTTACGAAGGGACTTTTTATCGTTATGTTATTCGGGAGTACATCGGGTTATTATATGTAAGATGCAGCGCAGGATGCAGCATTAGGTAGTATTGTATAGCTAGCAGATCTAAATAGCTTTTTTTTATGTATCAGAAAGTATTCCCTAATACTACACACACTGAGACACTATCCTGTTACAGCTACACTCAGTGCTACAAGGAAAAATACAAAAAAATACAAAATGAATTTAAACACAAGACTATGTATGAATAATTAATGTTTATGTATCTGCATCAATAACAGCTACTATAATTGCAACTTTGACCCTACACACCACAAAGGCGATCGGTTATGTGTCGTAACGTGCTGTATTGATACGCTACAATTGGTGTTTTACTTTTATGCTGTCATTATAATAGGGGACTGGGACTGACTCTATAGTTGCTTGGGTAGGATAATTAGGACGACCACTTTTATGCCCTTATACTCATAGCACTAACACTATGTATTATCACATACCAGGATTGGCTCTGGTGGAGTGCTCATTGATGCCTCCAGCAGTATTACGAGCATTGAGGACACCAGAGAATCTGAGTGACTGTATAAGGGCTGGCTCGTGTGTGTGTGTGTGGCACTGGGTCTTAGCTTCACTACGTCACAGTAACTTGGCCGGTGAGAGTCTTTTGAAGCTGCGCCACGCTGCTCCAGTGCTAACCTCGCAACGAGCTCAAGTGTTTCTCTCATTCTACCGCGCAGGAGCACTGTATGCCACGCAGGAGCACTGTATCCTTTGGCATACCGATAGGAAGAACGAGAGAAGAGTCAGGCCAAGCTCTGTAGCTACTCTTAACGCTGTGGCCATAGGGCTTCCGTTTTGGTTAAATAATTTTATGCATTGTTGCTTGCAAGGTGACAGGCGCATAAGTGAGGCCATAAGGTATCCGTATATACTGATAGAGACTTCGACGTGGCACCGTGAAGGCTGTCAGCTCCTTGCTGTTATCTTCCAACAGTATTTAGTGATAGGCTTCGCTAAGGTCTATCTTTGAAATTACTTTTTCCTGGCGAAGTTTATCAAGGATATCGTCTACCAGACGCATTGGGTGGGCATTCTTTTTGGTGACCTCATTTAACTTTCTGTAGTCAATGCAAGTTTCAAATTTTTAATTTGCTTTTGAGGCTAGTAATGGACAGCTGCACCACTTACTTTCTGACTCCTCAATGATATTTTCCTGTTTGAGCCTCTCCATTTCGTCATATGCTTATTGGTAACACCTTAGGGGCATATCGACGTGGTTGCTGTTAGATTGGTGCCTGACCTTGTTTCTATTCAATTTTTACCGCTGATACCTTTTTAACTGTTACTTGTCAGCGAGGCTAATACGCTGTGAAAGGAAAAAAGGATTCTCTGGGTTCGGGAGGGGGTCGATAGTTCTTATCCTGACTTTTAATTAATTCCACTTCTTTTCGTAGTTCTGCAAAATCTGTAAAGTTTCTAATGTGGGCTCAATTTATTTAACCTCGATAACTAGGGTGCAGGTTTCGATATGCTCTATTGACCTGCTGTTCCATGGTGCAGGTGTTAAATTTTCGACAAGTAGGCTGTCACGTCCTCGCTTGGCCCTTGCTTGTGCCTATTGATCTCTGTCACTAGCCTTTCCACCAATTCTCCAATCCCAAATTGTAATCTAAAAGTATCCACCATTTCCCAAATTTACCTCCACAAAAATTTCTCCCTACGGAACCAGTGGTTTATTTCCGCGTCTAGTACCGCTGGAAAAAGCCAGTGATACATCTTCTAATGTTAACTCATAGGTTAGCGTACACTCACACAGCTTTGCTATGAACTCCTTCAAATCATCTCGACTAGTGTTGCGGAACTCTATTCCCCATTTGTAAAAATATCTACTGTTTGTAATTCCCCCCTAAAATCTGTACTGCCCCGTTGCCTATTTAATTGGTTATCCATGTAATCCACTTGGTAAAAATTTGGTTGCCTATGCATCTAGTGATTTCTTTCGTAACCTGAAGTGTATCTTCTTGAGGTGTCTAATGCATGTTTGGGAGGATGTTATCGCATTTTCTCTGAAGCGTAGGCAATATCCCTGTAATGCCTGGATTCATTGATATTTTAAAGATTTACTTACGGTAATCAAAGACTTGGACTTTGTCTGTTCGCTCCTCTAGGGGCGTCTTGTAAATCTTGTTGGAGCATATCCGGGTGAAACTACTGTTTTTGTGTCCTTCTTTGCTAGTGGATTGTCAATGGGGCTTTGGACCTTCCTCATTTCTCATTCAACTACCCCATTAAATATTTTCCCACGTTCTCTCTTCGTCCCCCTGAATGGTCATTTTTCCCTATACCAGAATCTCCTGTTGTGGTACTAGGCATTCTTCTCCCCTCTCCCACTAGCTGAAGTACCCACCCCAGGTCACCACGTTCCCTGTATGTTCTTCTAAGCTGCATATTGTCGATGAGAAAATCTTGAGTGTTTGTGCTGCGTATTTTACTTAAATTATTTGTACCCTGTGGCATTTGTTCATTGAGTGGCTCGATGGACAATATCAATAGTAACAGCTGGTTCTTTAAAATTCTTATAACTTGTTGCCGGACTTTATATTCAAAGGTGTTTCTGTCCCTTTTCAAATTCTCTATTTTTCTTCATTCACTAGTCGTATTTAGCAGTAACATAGCGCACCTTCTATTTCTGCTGGGTACTTGCGGTAGCAGTGGGCAAGGTAATTCTTATCTACCTGTCAGGTACAATTGATCTTCTAGATGGAACCATCTATTCGTTGGATTGTTATAAGAAAGCCAAATGTAATATTTCACGAGTCTATCTCTAGTTTTGGCACCCAGTCCCTGGTACGCTGGATTCAGATTTTCTTAATATTTCATCACCTGTTCTTCCGATGATGCCTCCGCTGTCCGTTTAATTACTTGCCCACCTGCTAATGGGTCGAAAGATGTCAATTCATCTCCTAACTTAGATTTTGTATTAAAACTGAAGTCTAAACCACTATTATTGAATCCTATTGTGATTTACCTAGTATACTCTTGGGGCAGAATATATAAAAAAAATATAAACAGAGAGAAGGAAGAAGACTATTTAAATAGAGAGGGAGAGAAAAAAAAATGAAATTTAGTAATGATCAATTAAAGAGAAAGGAAACAAAAGATAATTCTAGTATAAGGAGAAAAATTTAATGGTCAGAAAGAAAGAGTTATTGTGTGTTGAATAGAGGAAAAGAAGACAAAGAGACAACGGAAAATTCTTTTTTTTTAGTTACGGAAGAGAAAGAGAGAAGAGAAAAAAAAGTCTTATTTTCTAACAGGCATAGTGGTACGGGCTGTTAGGAGTGGTAATAGCAAACGTGTTCAAAATCTAGTACATATTAATAATTAAAAAGTTTTTCATAGCATGAATAGAATCGTTAAAAAAAAGTTAATATTAATGGAAACATGCAAGCTAAAATAAAATAAAATGTGTTCTGTGCTTGTATGTAAGCTGCGTATATTGTGTATTCGTATAATATCTGAAAACACGTATGCTACAGTAGCAGCGTTTTGGTCCAATAATGGCAGCCAAAATGCCGAGAAAGTAGTCGTCCCGCTTATTTCCGCTAAATCTCTTTAAGCGTAAAGAACTGTGGTGAACGCCATTCGTAACACGTTAGCCAGGGATTGCGACGAACGTGTATAATTATTACTTTGATAATAAAACTACTGTCTTCTTGCTCCTTTGCCATAATTAAGGAAATTTAAATGAAAAAATTTGGAATCTTGGAGCATGGCTATTTATTTCATATATTAGTTGGACAATGTGATCCAATATTTCGGAGTCATCCTGACTCCCTCTTCAGGGAATTGTACAGTTGTAAATTGTACAGTTCCCTGAAGAGGGAGTCAGGATGACTCCGAAATATTGGATCACATTGTCCAACTAATATATGAAATAAATAGCCATGCTCCAAGATTCCAAGTTTTTTCATTTAAATTTCCTATAATTATTACTTTTGTTCACGAAGGAACTACTTATAGATATGTTATTCGGGAGAAGATCAGGTTAGTATATGTAAGGTGCAGCGCTGGATGCAGCAACAGGTAGTATCGTATACCTAGCAAATCTGGATAGCTCTTTTTTATGTATCAGAAAGTATTCCGTAATACTACACACACTAAGATACTATCCTGTTTTAGCTGCACTCAGTGCTACACAAAACGAATTAAAACACAAGACTATGTAGAAATAATGAATGTTCATGTACCTACATCAATAATAGCTACTTTAATTATAATTTCAACGCTGCACACCACAAAGGCGACAGTTCGTGTGTCATAACGTGCTGTATTGATATGCTACACTTGGAGTTTTACATGTATGCTGTAATTACAATAGGAGACTCAGGCTAAATCTATAGTTGCTAGGATAGGGTGATTAAGACGACCACTCTCACGCATCAATAGCCATAGCACCAACACTAAATGCTCTCACTTACCAGGGTTGGCTCCGGCGGAGTGCTTATTGATGCCTCTAGCAGTGTTAACAGCGTCGAGGGCACCGAGAACCTGGATGATCGTGTGAGGGCTGGCTCGCGTGTGTGTGTATGGCATTTGGTCTGAGCTTCACGACGTCGCAGTAACTCAGCAGGCAAGATTATACTAAGACCACGCCACACTGCTCCAGTGCTAACCTCACAACAAGCTCAAGTGTTTTTCTTGTCCCACGGCGCAAGCGCAACGTATGCTATGCGGCCCACTGCACACTATCAACCAACGTAGCCCTATACAGTCGTCACCAATACTGGGATTACTCCTGGGACACTGACACTGACTGCTGTCGTTTTCAGATCTACTCCCTTAACATCTCATATACACACATACACACACACCTCTGGCATACCGGTAGGAAGTACGGGAGAAGAGTCACGCCGAGCTCTACAGCTACTCTTAACGCTAGGGACACCTGGCTTCACACAGGGATTTTGTTACTAGATAATTAAAAATAAAAAAAATTAATAGATTTTGTATTTAATCTCCCTGTTGGGTAAAATTTAAGGTAATAGTGTGGAGCCTGGGTGGGAGCACGTCTTCTGTTATATAGCCGCGTTTAATTCTATTTTAGAATATTTAACTATTTAAAAAAAAAGTCAATGCTTGCTCTATGATTATAACGTTTTTATGGTCATTATCAAAAATAGAACAAAGAAATATAAAATTCTTTAGAGTTTCTTTAAACTGAAAATAGAATGTCTTTTTTCTTTAATATTTTTGATGAAAACATTTACTGTTTATCTAATCGTATGTTACTTATATCTTGTAATAAGTACGAAAATTTTTAAAACAATAAGATTTCAAATAATATTGTTCGGAAAAATTAGACTCGTTGTAGCATGAGAAATGAAGTTGTGAACATGTATGATTGAACTATTTACATAAACTTTCTAATCATCATATGAAATTGTATTTGTGATGGCTTACTACCTCCTAAGTAAAATTTAAAAATTAGAACAATAGGTTTGCTGATCCGCAATTTGAAAGCTGCTGTTAGTTCATTCACCGAGAGCTCATCGACTGTAACGAGCGGACGAGATCCCCTTGGCCCCGCAAGCGGTTATGACCGTGACACGATTCCAAGAAGCATAGTCGAAGCGAAATTGGTGACACCAATGAGTGGCGTCAGCATTTCACTTCTGACATCATCTTTAATGCTAGTTAAGGTAACGTGTGAGGCACGAAGCACCAAGTATTACACCCTTGAATCAGTTAATATATATATATGATCTTACAGGTTGAGGAGTGGCTTATTGGGGTAATGATTTTAAGCACGCTTCATAATACATTGCAGTTGTATGGTTTTTTTTAGATAACTAATATTAAGACAAATGTGAGTGACCGTGAACTTGTGACAATATTACATACAAAAGAAACGATGTAATCTAACAACATTTATTCATTGCCCTGTCCTCCATAAGGGAGTCAGGTAGGTAAATTTATTGCTATGCATACTAATTTCAATAACTATTAAGGCCTGTAATAGACGTCTAAGACCACGGTAAACAATAGATTATTTTGAAAAAATTTGAGCTTTAAATTGCAGTTTAAGGCCCCACGCACAAAGTATGTCTGTTTACTAATAGTTCAGGAAAAGAAACCGCAGGTAATATCTTGTTCTGAAACTTGAACGTATATGTAGATATATACTTTGTACTGCGATTAATAGTTTTTTTACAAATTTTATATGCTCGAAGTTTAGTTACGCAGAAATCTTTCTAGAGTAATATGAAATGTTTCTCTCGTTGCTTAGAATTTACGTATATTTCTTCATCAGTTACTCTAGGCAATAATAATGAGAAATAAACTACAATTATAATTTAAAATATAATGGCTTTCAATTTTATTTATTTAATAAAAAATTATGTATTTCATAGTTTATAAAAATAAACTAGTACTTATGGGCTGCATAATCCATGGTATTTTTTTAAGAAACAGTAGTACCGATGAAGTGCAATGCGAAGTTTCCTAATCGAAACAAAACTGGTTTTTTTTAAAGTAAAATGAAAAATGTCGTTTCAAATGATATAGTTAGTTGTAAATTTGAATATATTATCACAGAAATTTTATAGTAATTCCATGCATGGTACACTGTGACTAGTTTTAATAAAGTATAAATTATGTTTCCTGCACTATGTTAACCTTAAACATTAATTAACTTTTGTAGATAATTTCTTTCCATGAGACGACTGCTCTTTGACTGTCTGGAGCTTCGGCGAATGGTTTAAGTCCATCAGGTGTTATGTAATGGTTCACTTGATAATCAAGCAGTACTTCATATTTAAATATTTCGGAACCTAGTTGCTGTAAAAATAAAAACAAAAAATATTTTAATACGGGTAGTAAGAATTCATACTAAAAATTCTTAACGTAAAAATTTTTATAGTAATGGAATTATTGTTCTATTTGAACACACACACACACGCACGTACACAAGCTCCCTCTCTTTCTTGCATACAAACCCACCAACACACACACACACATACACAGGCACAAAAATCTTCTCTTAAGATGTTTTGCAATCATTAACTATCTTCTTATACTTCTAAGCTCTTGAAAAAAGTCTGACTACAATATAATAAGAACGATTTGTTTATCAATCTAAAGCTTTAAGGCAAGTGAAGAAGCAGTCAAGATATCCTATTTTTTACAAGATTTTATTAATGTGTCCTCATTAAAATAGAATCGTTTTTTTAATGTTATACCGAACCTTGATTTGCATACTCACATATGTCTTTGCCTCTCAGAAAAACCAATATTCCTACCAATAACACTTCATCTTAACCCAAACTACACCAGTCTGCATTTCAACGAATCTGGCTAGATCTAGAATTATCAATATCTTTTTATAGCCGTCACTCACATAGGCACCCTTTTACACACCTACTGACCCTAAGTTGCACTACCCATATAAGATTTATTCGGGAGTAGAGCATCAAATGAGTTAGGTAGTTATAATAAATAAAAACCTTTTGGGTCAGTAGACAATATTTTATGAATTTCATTATCTTATATTAACTCCGTTACCACCATCGTTTCTTACTCAGATAATAACCAGAATCTTTAATTACTTAACTTGAAACCTTTAGTAAAATGTTGTATTTGCTTTCATTTAAAAAAAAATTTAACTTATAATTTAGCAAAATATGTAAATCGGAAGATTTTTAAGACTTGCTTAAAAAAACTAAAAGAATTTTAGTTGAATATGATATGCACGCTGCGTAAGACGTTCAGAACCCTTAAGCTTTTGTAAAAGCAAAAGGTATGATTCATTAAAGTATAGTTTTTCTTGTTAAAGTCATTGCTATCCAACTTAGAAGCCACTACCTTTTACATAATTACAATAGACAATCGTTACGCTGACGCACTCAAATATCTGTAGCGTGTCATTAACAAAATAAAACTTACTTTCACCACCCATAGTGTGAGCAAACTAGACCAAAAATACCTCAATTTAATGAAAATACAAATTGGGTCAGAAAAATTTTTTTTTGTATGGATTTCGAGCCCAAAAACATACGCAACTACCTAAGCACTGAAAAAAATGCCGGTAATAGGTCCAAAAAATGATAAAAATGAAAAAAAAAAATCAATTACTTCTATCGGAAAAGCTAAAATTCAGATGAAAGAACGTTGTGCATTAAAAAGATGCGCAGCTTGAAGACAAACAAAACGAACCCTAGTAAACTCAAATTAGTTCTACCATTTTTCTGCAAATTGTCAAAAAGTGGCAGTTTCACCCTGTTTTTCGGTAGTTTGTAACTGGCGTTCTAATTTACACTTTTAATCTAAATTTTAACAAAAAATTGATTTTGTAACTTTCAACAACCCTACAACATTTTAAGACTATAGGATGATAATTTTTTGCCAACCGTCAAATAAACTAAAAAAAGGTCCTTCCATGAGACGGTTTTGAGAGTTGTTAAACCAGATAGAACCACTTTTCAAATTCTCTTCTCTTACTTAGATTTTAATTTAACTATAATCGAAATATAGTGCACATTACCAGCTGTAGCACTGGCTTGGGCTCGCCACTGATTTAGTTCATACCCTCTTCTTCGCAGTACCGTCGGGCGCATCATTGATCCAGTTGCTTCAAACTGACACAGTCATAAAAAATTATCAATATTCCCTAATCAAAGCATTGTGAAGTGATCATTTTTTTTTTTTAATTTAGAGTAGATCGTGATAATATTAAGATAGCACGTACCAACATCATTTTAGTATTAAACATGTGTGGTTCAAACATAGTTTTCCATTTAATGCACTCTGTTGCTTCGTCTATTAAATCTTTATAGTTTTATAAATGGTTATGAAGGTGATATTAGAGGACACCGTTGTATAAGCAATAGAGAAAACCATAAGTAAGTGTCTAAAAATTATTTTTAGTAATTATAAAGAAATTTTTTAATTGTTACAATTGCTATAAATTATTCTAGTCTATCATAAATCATCATTATGACTTTTCGGTACGTTATAGGTAACGTAAGTATCTAAGGGCAGCTTGAGAAAAAGTAGACGAAAATATGGAAGTGTTAATAATGTTACACTATATTTGTATCAGCTTTATTTATCACTGTAATGTTGTTGATATGAGCAATCTTAATACTATCACGCGCTACTTCATACTAAAAAAAAAATATCACTTTACAATGCTTAGATCAGAGTTTAGTGATAATTTTTCCTGACTGTGTCAATGAAAGCAACTTGCTTGAAAACACTGGTAGTTTGCGAAACAACACTAGTTTTTAGTGCATTTTTAGAACACTTATGGAAAAATTAGGGATGCAAAGATTAAACTAGTGTTGAATCAGAGAGCAGCGTTGGCTCATGTCAGTGATAAACGTGCTTGTCACTAATACAACGATTTTCCAGAGATCGTGGGTTTGATTTCTGGTAAATGCAGATTTTTTCCAAAACTGTTTTCATCGGGAAAAGTTCCTACGAAACCCAGGCTGTTCCGGGCAGGTTTTTCCGTAGAACTTTCCTTCAGAGTAATTCCAGGGTTTTTTCCCTGCCCTACAGGTTTTCAGGCCTGGGTAAGAGTTTTTTCTAGGGAAAGGCTACACAGTGCGAGTGGACTCAATGCACCATTGGTGCAGAGAGTGTCAGCTTAACTGGCAAAATGTTCCACCAGAGACACTCGCACTGTGCCCATGAAATAGGTATGATATCAGTAAAAAAATTAGAAATGGGTGCGGCAATACACCCCCACATATGGGTGGTGAGTGGGTTGCCCCGGCAACTAAGCCAGTAGGCTGTCACGGTATCCCAGTTGAAAAAAAATTTCTTAAAACTACTGTTTAATTAAAAAAATAATTAAAAACAGGCAGTGTAAGAAATGTCTGTATCTGATCTATTAACTTTTTTAGAGCCATTTCTAAAAGGACCTTCTTTTAGTTTATTTAACGGTTTGAGAAAAGTTAAATTCAGTAGAGCTCATTTCGTTCAAATTGCGCATTTCTATTGTATGCTCAACGTTTTTTTGTCCAAATTACAGATTTTCTGTTAAGAGCGGCAAACCTGTTTGAGCCATTTTGACTATTTTTCTCAGACCTACTGCTGACACTTTTTTTCAGTCGTTGTGTGGTTACATTTTTTGTTGGGCTCGAGATCCAAACAAAGAAATATTTTATCCTAGTCTGTATTTCTTCGGTGAAAATGCAGTTTGCTTACACTGTAAAAAACAACTAGCTTTATTAGAATTTTCGACTTACTTCTAAGTCAAAAAAACTTTTCCAACACCATAAATCTCGTGAACACTACAAAAATTTACAAACTTTCTACGTCATTATCTGATCTCATGGGCCCAGAACTGACCATTAGTGTTTGTGAAAACAAATAAATACTTGACATATTGAAGGATTTATTAACTTATAACACGCATCCTCCTTAAATAGTAAGTGCTGTCCGGAAATATTGAGCCATTGCTGTCTTTAACCAACAAATAAATAAACTGTTAATTGACGGCATAGAAATAACTTGAGGTTATTTCAAATCAGATTTTGAATCCTACCCATAACTACAACAGGTCAAAAATTAATATCTTATAAAAGGGCTATACTGGGTAATAAAAGCACAAGTAGGCCCTACGAGCAACCTTGAAACAGCTACCGCTTGAGCTATAGAAATAGAAGGAGAGCTCACGTGCTAGGAACGTGAACGTTTAGAAGAAACAGTTAAAGTTTTTACTTCTTTTAAAGTCTAGAAGATATAACAACCAAGAAATTAAAACTCCAAAATACGTCACACTAAGCGTACAATACATGACGCTTCAAATAAGTAAAACACACTTACTTCAAACTTTTAAGAGCTTGATCATTGAAATGAGACTAATTTGAAGAACGGAAAAGTTAATTAACATAAAAAATCACAATCATATGAGGTTAAGGAAAAAAGAGTGATATAAGAACTTCAAAATAAAAAAATCAAGAGCTCAAATTTCGTCAAAAAACCCTGACATCAGAAACTTGTGAAATCACAAGACAATGATGACCAAAAAATCATAAACTACAAAATCATCTGTCGTAAATATGTACATTTAAAAATTAACATAATTTGAACCCCTCTCTCCCAAAAAAAGTGAAACTGCTGATAATAGCAATTACACCATTACACTCAAGTCAGAAATTTCAGGAAAACTTTATCTTAAGTATCTTGAAAAATATACAGAACTCAAACACGTAAAATTTTAACACAAATAAAAGTAAAATGGGAGATTTAATCCTCAAAAGCCTCAAAGTTTCAAAAAAATTCCATGTATTATATAGTAAAGACCTTGAGTACGCTCAATACTAAGACTATTTACAAAAATTATCTAACACTATGTGCTTCAACCAACAAGGGCTTTAAGTCCAGCACGGACAGATAAAAATTCTTCCGTGACACTCCTCAAAATTTGATGGACAATCTGAATCTGTAATTTAATTTTTCTAGCAATTAAAAGAAGCTTTATATCTGCACTCTGACCAAAAGTAAAAGAAACTACTGTGCTTTCTTCAAATAAGTAAGTGATAATTATTACTATTACTTAATATTGTCTTTAATTTAGAACTTAAGATGGAATAAATCTAAAACTTATTTATACATGCACGTTGTCCCTTAACAGCCTTTACGTTTTTTTTTCTCAAAAGACTTTTCTAAACTACAACCGTCCTCAGTAAGTACATATGTTTATATTTTGGTAACAAGTTACACTTGGTAGACTTAATACTTCAGAGACTAAAAAAAAATTTCTACTTCTACCCTCTCTTTCTTAAATCTTTTTTAACAATGTAAGTTATGATTTATTGCTAATAATCTTTGTTATCCATGTAAGCATTATAAGAAAAAATATATTACAATAATTACACGGCTGCACAAAAAAAAA
The DNA here is from genome assembly GCF_000648655.2 of Copidosoma floridanum. Next base: position 378,538 of record NW_019379646.1, read on the forward strand.
TTGTCATTCAGACTAGACTGCACGTTACCTCTGTACTTTTACACGGTGAACCGGATTCTGGATTTAGAATAGACTTATTAACTTTTAGTATTTTCCTTGATGTCAGCCAGTCCCTCAAATCAAGAAAAGTTGGTTGTTGAGGATCATACTTCAAAAAAAAAAAAAAAAAAAGAATTATAATGAACATAACTATTTTTCACTCCTTTCGTGCAAGTTTGGTAGCTTAGTTGAACTGTAGTTTAAAGTACACCAAGCTTTTTCAGTTCTATCTGGATACTCAACAGTCCCTAAATTAAAATAAAACAGTTAGTGACCTACTTTATTCTATTTCTTGTTGGTATAACAAAAAAAGTCTGAATATTATATACTGTTAGTATCTAGATCTATTATATTGCTTTTTTATGATTATTATTATTTATATTACTTGACGCAATACAAATCGCCGCAAACTTGGATTTTTAACAGGCGTACGTAAGAGGAAGAGCTATTGATGATCCATGTAAAACGTATCCATCGCGAGTTGTCAAATTTTTTTCGCTCATTATTGTCCCATAAGCATACTGTGTAGTTTGATTATGTTAAGTTAATCAGTACATTTATAAATGAAGTAACTCAGGAGTCAAGAAACTTCATGCCAATACAGCTTTTTTTTAAGAAAAAGCCTACACGAATTTGTGAAAAGTATTTAAAAATCCCGAGATCCCTAGTAATATCGCAGAAAGTAAAATTAACGTTGGCTCACGAGTACATGCACTAGAAATTACGGAAAAAAACAAGTAAAATAAATGAACATGTGAAACATTTTACGTTTAAATTAGATGATTTTGTCCTTATAAAGGCATTTAATACAACCAAAAATAAAAAAGTTGCAAAGTTTTTCTCGGTATATAAAGGTCCGTATGAGGTGATAAATATTTTCAGTGATACGTAGCAACTTTACGATAAACGAGAGAATAAAATTCGTGGAAAGTTTCATTTAGCACAGCTTAAGTCAAATTATAGTTAATATAGGGCTAATAAATATGGTACATATGTGTAGAACTTGACCAAATGCTCACTCGAGCAACACATTCCGTTGGGTTGTTTAGTTGAAAACTAATAAGTCCGGCATCGGTCACGTGGGAAGAGTTTACCGTGACAGCATATAATGTTAAGTGTCACGACATGGTGATGTGGATGAATCCGCAGATAATCTTAACGGAGGCCTCGGCTTTCTATTTTGGCAATTTTTTTGAGATACCACAAATGTCTGGAAGGCAAGACAAGTGTGTATTGGCAGTTAAACCAAGAGGTAAAAAGCGATTGAAAGCTGTTAAACGAAAGAAAAATGCAGTAACCAATACACCACGTGGTGGGCCTAACGTTAAGGATATTGTAGACTTAATACAAAGTGAAGTATTACACAATTTTGAAGGCCGAGAAACCAAGCCACTAGCTGCCTTGCAGCCCCTTGCACAAGAAGCACGTTCTGCTGAAGAGCACTACCTGAATTTGCCATCGGGCATGCGAATAAAGGCAAAAGAGGCTGTAATGCCAGATTTGACAACATTCGAAAGCGACATATTGTCATTACAACACGTGATGGGTATTGAGCAAGAAAATGATAAGAAGGCCGAGGACTCGTTTGGACTAATGGATGATTATTGCATATCAAGTGTGAGCACCAATCTAGACAACATTTTTTACTTAAAAATTAATGACTTTTTATTATGGCTGAATGCTATTCAAACTCTCAGTAAAATGCTATCTTTCAATCGTGTGTCTTGGGTTTTATCGTTTTGGTGCACTGAAATTGAATATAGGCACAATGTAGTAACTGCCAGAATATTGATAGGGGCTTGAGTGTCATGGAAATTTTCACAATTGTTATTGCCATAATTTAACTTTGCTTTGTTTTCGAAGCTTCTCCTTTTATGCAAAATTTTTTTTTCAATAAGAGGGCTTATGTGACCTACTACTTCTTATTTCTCGTTGGTATTATAAAAAAAGTCTAAATATTATACACTGATAATATCTAGAGTGGCGTACTATCGATGTACACCTATAATATGAGTTTTTTAAAAGTTATACTTCCACGTTCTGCTCTACGGAGTAAATCAACAATTTCAGATTAGTGACCTTGAGAAAAAGTGTAACGGAAGTGAATTTTGTTCGTCTTCATTTTCCTCCTTCGCCCCACTCCTCAGGATGTACAACAGTTTTCCAAGAGATTNAAAAACCATAGGAAGTAAGAAGTAAAATTATTTCATTTTAAACTTTCTATAGTTTTAAGATGTTTTGGTAACTAAGTATTAAAGATAAGCTGATTTTTAAAAGTTATACTTCCACGTTCTGCTCTACGGAGTAAATCAACAATTTCAGATTAGTGACCTTGAGAAAAAGTGTAACGGAAGTGAATTTTGTTCGTCTTCATTTTCCTCCTTCGCCCCACTCCTCAGGATGTACAACAGTTTTCCAAGAGATTCGAACTCCCATCCTCTTGCATACTAGGCAATCATCTTACCCACGCTGCTATAAGCTAGCCTGGCATAGGGAAGCCGATTACTTAATTTCATCGTACAGTTCGTAATATATTCCTAACGTAAATTCTCATTTAATTTTGGTTTAATTATACATTGTATAAATAAATGATTTATTTAATAAAAAATTATGTATTTCATAGTTTATAANATATGATTAATTTATAGAGAAAATCATATTTATGCACGGTATTAGGTACCAAGAGTATGTTAGACGGTCGTGTACGTATTACCGTGGTGAGGCCTGTGATTGAGACATCCACAGTAATATGTACACGGTAATAGGTACATGACCACGGTAATACCTGCATACTATTTTTGTTAATTTTAATAATAATCCATTCAACTTTTAGTCTCGAAAAAATTTTTTAAATAATCTTTAAGAGTTTATGCAAGACTTAAGAAAAAAATCCATAGGATTTTGTCATTACTCAATATTTTATGGTGCATTTAATTTGGATTTCTTAACATACGCCACGGAAATAGGTACACTTACCCCTATTGTCTTTTTATTATAATGCAAGCATTTATGCAATCATTATGGAGATTTTTTGTGTCACTACGTAAAATATTGTAAAAAATTTTTATACGCCGTGTCATATGAAATCGTTAGTTAACGTGTGACAGCTAAATGTAAAGAATCTTCAAATCGCGAAAATGATACTTCAACAACCTTCAGCTTTGGTATATAAAAACACTATCTATTTCAAGTTTTTTTTACTGCATACCACTCTAAAAGTACTAATAGCTATTTTATTGCGAACATGGCATAAAAATTAGTTTTTTTTTTAAAGTTTAATAAAAGTAGTTTTAGGTGATTTTTCCATAATGCTGCATATTAAATTACAAACTTTTAGAATTAAACATGTAAAAGCGCGTACAGTTGAATGATTTGCAATTTTTTTTTGGTATTTCTTATGGTATTTTGAGTATACTTTTGATGCTTGAATACTATCTGTCAAAAAAACCTATATGTAATGAACTTTCTGAAGGGACATTTGTTATATTGCATTGTGCCATGATATATCGTTTAGAATGTCTTATTTATTAAATATTAGAATATTTAGTGAAACCACACCCAGCTAATGTAGGTATACTTATTCTAATCATAACTGCACCACCTTTGTACACACAATAACGTTTCATGTGAGGTATATTTATATTTATAATTATATTATGTGCCATATAATTTTAAAAAAGTATAACTTCTTACTTGGGAATCCAAGCACTCAGTGTCCACTTGTTATGATTATTATTATTTATATCAGTTGACGCGATATGAATCGCCATAATTTTGTATTTTAAATAGGCGTGCGTAAAAAGAAGAGCAATTGACGATCCATGCGGGAGGCGTATGACGACAGCAAAGTTACCAAAGGCATGTTTCGTCACAGGGCAACAGCATAACCATCTAGCTTGGATGGGCATATGGCTCCCCGCACCATCAATCTCTAGCCTAACAAAGAAAACAACACCTACCGATGAGATTGCACCGGCATCTTCGAGGTCTGGAGAGATGGGGGCTCTGGTATTTTAAGTTTAGATCTGGCTTGACTAAGTTCCTCAGTTTTTCTGGCTTTTGATTTTAGGATCCGCTAGACTGGGCACTTTGTCGTGAGCCATCTTGGTATAGTTTTGAAAATTTCTTCAACACGCCATTATAATTCGCTTCAATGCACCATCGGTTATTACTTAAATGCACAACTATATTTGCTCAAATGCGCCAATAATCATTGATTACATGTATAATTATATTGACTTCAACGCTTTTCCTAAGTTTGCTTTTGTTTAAGTGCTTATTTGTTTGGACTTACAAGTATACTCATTATTGTTTAACATCTGAAAAAGATACATTGTTTACTTTTTTTCTTTTTTTTTTTGTTGTTCGAATGAACTCTTGTAACATTTTTTTAATGCTTATATGAAGCTGTCAACCTAATTGTATTGTTTAATTTATTTTGCGAGCCCCGGTGACTAATGTATGTTCTCTTTGTTTTTTTGCTTATTTTCAGCATCAGGAGCGCCATCCTTGCACTTTCAGGGTGCAGAGTTTTTCATCGTTTGAGGGCATGTATGTAAAAAGGAGAAAATTGTCAGTAGTAATTGATTTCCATATCTTCTCCAAACTTTTTTGATCTTTTGCTTAGCGAGGATAACAAACGTTCGCTCTTTTCCCTTTCCCTCTTTCCTTCCCCACATATTTACTTGAGGCATCGTAAGCGTTTTGTTGCTGGACGTTCGTCCAACTTATTGCCTGTGCAATCACGAATTAAATAAAGAAATGGGCATACGTTACTTTTTACACGATTCTTTTTTGAGCATAAAACATAGCTGTACATCCATGTAGGATCCATCAAAATTAGTTTTAACATACTACCATATCTGGTGGTGAACTCATAAAAAAAAAGGGAAACAAGAAGACAATACAGGTTTCTTTATCATACCTTTAAATAAAAGCAATATTTGACTATATTTCTTTTTATTTACGTATATATGATTCTTATATCCAATTAATATACGTACTTAACTTGAATATTTCAGTTATTTTTTTTTCGAGAAGCTTAAAAATATCTACAACTCACTAAAATTAAACTTTTTAGCATATCTCAAAAAAACTCCATCAGACTTTATTTAACTGCTTTTGCTAATATTTGGTTCTAAAATTAGATTCTGGTTTGCAAATGTTTCCAGCAATATTAAGTCTTTCTTTAAAAGCTGCAAATACCGTAGCATAAAATAATCATCGAAACCGGCTTCTCCAAATTAAAATTTTAAAACATTTGACAACTTTAGAAAGTTGACATGCAAGCCTGCTTATTCTAATTCTATGTTCTTAAAATATTTAAAAACCATAGGAAGTAAGAAGTAAAATTATTTCATTTTAAACTTTCTATAGTTTTAAGATGTTTTGGTAACTAAGTATTAAAGATAAGCTGATTTTAATGAAAATGCTAACGTAGCATCAAGCAAAATATGCTGTTTCAGCATATTTGAAAAAAAACTATAATGGACTATATGTCACTACTTTTAAATATATTTGGTTATTTAATTGAATCACTCATGGTTTTAAAACAATCGAAGTATCCATTAGTTTTTTCTTTGAGAAGTTAAAAAGCTTTTTGGATCGTGTGAAATCGTATTTTTTAATGTATTTTTTTAAAAATAAATAACAGTGCAATAGATTTCACTTCTTTAGCAATTATTTTGTCGTTGAATTTAATTCATGAGATGATTATAAAAGTGTAAGATCCAGTTGCAAAAGCCTGGATACCTGATTTTAATGAAATGTTTTACTTGTCACGATATGTCTTGGGTCTCATATCCAGGGCTCCTGCACATCGTAACATGTTTTGTATCTGCCATCCAGGGCACCTGAACGTAGTAACGGTGGGCAATGGAGTAATTCTATAATACGGCAGAGCTTTGGATTATGGTTTCCACGCCATCATGACAAATACACAAAGAAAACGTGTTATGATGCAGGGTGTCAGAATCGTAGTATCAGCAGCTAGTCAGGGTTGATAGAAGGCCCGCAGACTTCGTCATTAAGCAACCGCAGTCCAACGATAGTGGATAATTTGGCCATGGCTAAGCATGTAACCTTAAGAGAACTTCATGGTTATCCATGAAAGAATCCAATAAATCCAATACTTTCTGTTACATTTGCGCTGAACTTGTTGTTAAAAAGTAACATTATTTACTAAATAAAAAGTTAAGAAGAACATTTACAGGGTGTCTTAAGTTTAAAATGATGAAAGAGATGGCAGAGTTAATACCAAGTTGTATTTGTAGGTCATGTAGTATAGTGTTTTAATGTTATGTAGAACATAAAGACATCAACAAATTTCTATTTTCTATTCTAATGAAATGAAGTAATTATTATAGTTTAAAGTAACCAATGACGATAACAAGTGTATATAGGATAAAACGTAGATTTCTAAGAACTAGCATAAACATCATACAATAATGTAATTTAAGTTTGGTTGTATCAAAGTTGGAACTAACCTATGGTGAATGTTGAAAATTTAAATAGCGCCAAAATAGGTTTTGACGTTATGGGAAAGCATAGATACTCATGAGACCTCAGAAATTAAAAACTTATGCATATTAACTAATCTTTTTGTAAATAAGACAGCAGTTATATTTAATGATAATCTGGCATCACAAGAAAAAGCCTTTCTCATTCGAGCCTAAATATTTCTATCTTAAACTATTCCTAAATGAGTACAGCGTTGGCATTACCAGTAGCCACATCAATGATTAAATAACTGCATGAACATTAGTTTTTAATTTTGTAAGTATAAGCTCATGTTTTGCGTTAAGATCAATCTTGCAATAGTATGTAGACAAACTGAATCGCATAATCAGATAAATCAAAATATTAGGGTAACCGTAAATTTAGGTTATAGTTGTTTTGTTTAAAATTTAAAGCTAACGTGAATTTTCAGTCATTAGATTCTGATCAAAACTGAGTATGAGCTAATTTTTTGTGAAGGTCATTAGACCCACATTATAACATTTATCTATTATTATGGCATTTATCTAATACACAATTTTTTTAAATAAATGGCAAATGTTTTTTATCATGACTTGAGTACTTGTTGACGTATTACCATTTAATTTCTCGAACCTCCCATAAAAGTTAAAAGAAACGCGTTACGGTAGCAGATATAGGTTTTCATGTTAGGTCGATACATGAGCTTTATTAGTATTATTACGATTGGTATATGCATATTGTTCATGAGCATGGATCTCAAAGTGTGCAATGGACTCTGTAAAACTAACGGGTAACTAAATTCTTCAAATCTTATTTACTTCTGATGCAATACAGTAAGGATATGTGTTATGACCAGACTTGTTAAGAGTATGGTATTAACCGTTTTATTTTAGTGTCATTCGTAGGTCTCTTAGGACTCAGCTTGTGAGCTTTATTTGTTTTTTTTAGTTAAGTAAAAATATTTATTTAAATATCATAGTTGATTTTAATTAACGCTTCGTTTTAAGTTCTTTTATCAATACAATTTAAAACAGTTATTCTTTCAGAAACAGTCCATTCACATTACTTTAAAATAATTTTAATGTTGATTATATCACTGATAAATAACTTACATCTATCACTGATTGCTGTTACTGCTGCCTTAAAATTCTCTCATGCTTCGTGCAGTAATTCTCAGTGGTTCCTTAAACTACATGAATTACTTCGTGGCCGGTATGATATGAACGCCAAATACAAGTTCAAGTGTGACAGTTAGCTAACAAATTTCGCATTAATTTTTTTTAGGAATTTTACAATTTATTTTGAGTGAAATTAAATAATGTGTTAACTACAATTTATAAATTAGCATACATTATTTTAATGAACAATCAATGCGTAAGGAAATTATTTTTTTATACACACAATATGATTTATGCATTCATACACGTTACATACAATTTCAATACAAACATGCATTCTTACGACAAGGCTGGCCACATTGTATGTTAGCATATTATGAAACATTCACCTTAAAGCTAATACACACACACACACGTATTTAAGTAACTTATGAGCTCCACTTGTCATATGAGCTCAATTTATATACACCATACGTCTTGTATGAGTTTTCAAGATAAATTACGTTCTTACTTATAATATGATTCGTCTGTATTAAGTCAGGATGTAACACCCCTCTTCTTAGATTGTTACCGCCCTGGACAACTACAGATTGATCAAGAATTCACGCTAATTGATGTAATGAGTTATTAAAACATCGTTGTGGATACATATTCCCTCTTATTTTCTTTTTGTTGTAAAATTGATTGATTGAAAATTTCACGCTACTGCTTTCATCGTAAAGCTATGTACTTATCTTGTTGTAAAATAAAACTAAGTGCAATAGGTAATAATAACGTCGTATGCTTTTTTTCTCTCACTATGTATACATATAGATTTTTGTTAATGTAATGATTAAAGTTTAAATTTATTAGTGTAGTTAGAATCTTTTTCCAGTAACATACAGTCAATAGAGCGGTCATAACGTTCGTGAATACTGTAGGATTGTGGTTCATGCAATACAAAAGAAAAGGTAAAGAAAGAAAAGAGAAGCGATGTGATGAAATATTGCATTGCTGATTTCTTTGTATACTTTCTTGCCTTAGATCAAACATTTAAGATAGTTCTGAAAATTAGATATAATATTAATAACATACAATTACTAAATACGTGAGTAAAATTGTAATTTTTTTCTCTTTTTTTTTTGTTATAGGTAGCAGCCTCTTACTTCGTTAATATGTTCGTTAGTAACTTTTTAAATTCCTTATTTGAATATAACATTAATATGACTATATTTTTTTTTTTATTTAAAAAGTTACGTTATAAAATCTATCTAGGTTTCCTATCCAAAGTGCTGTGAGCCCGTAAACTGTCATTCCAACTTTTAAATTTTTTGATATTTCAAGTTGATCACGAGCTGTTTCTTAGATTGTATGTAAACAGTGAGCAAGGTCACTAGCATATAAAAAGGTGAAAGGTAGAGGTCGAAAGGTGTAAAACCTCTTGCTGAATGATCTAAAGTGTTATACTCATGCAATGCAAAGAGAACCATTTCATTCTAGTCACTTTTATTTTTAGCGTTAGTTCTCAAAAAATCGTTTAACATAGCGTGATTTCAATAAGCGTTTTCTAAAAAACCATTTAATTGTGGGTAATATGCACTAGTGAGAGCTAAACGAAATCCATGAATTTTTTTACTCCTGTCAATACTTTATTAATAAAACTTTTTGATCTGTCACTGACAATGATTCTAAGCATGTCTAGAATTTAAATAAAGTATCTTGACAAAACATTAAAAATAGTTATTGCCTGTATATAAGAGACTGCAACGAAAAAATTTGTAAGTAAGCATTGCAATATTGAAATGTGCTTATTTCTAGATGTACTTTTTAAAAAAGGGCTTCTTGTATCTATTGCGACTCAGTAAAATACTTCTGATGGTGTGTCTGTGATAACCATAGGTTCTTTTGTTTTTGTGTTGACTAATTCTTGTTTCTAGAAAATTTGACATTTTCATATGTACTCAGCAATGTAAACTGCACAACGTATCGTCTTTAAAGCCAAAGTAATAACTTCGTGTGCATCTCTGCTTTCGGTATTTATTTTCATAGGCAGCTTTAATGATTGTATGCAAGGCATTTCTCGGGCTCTTTTTACTTTTCTCACCCGTACCCAATTCATTTTGAAGTCCATAGTACTCACTATAGCTAGAGCAGCTGGTTTTTTCTAATACTGGAAACTCTGACTCTGACCATTTCTGATGAGTTTCTAGCTTTTATATTTTCTTGATCATGTGAAAATGCTATGGCGTTCTTTTTTTACGCTTTGTCTAGTGAACTTATATCTGGATTACTTGTGGCAATACGTTTTATAAGCTAAGTCGCTAGACAGTTATACTGATAGCCTCGTATGTAAGGCTCAAGAGGTAAAGTGCTATAATCATTTTAAGCAGCCTACGCCCTCTCTCACGTATAATCATCACTCTTTGGAGGTTGGATCGAAACTAAGCTTTATCAAAGAAAATCATCGTATTTATAGTCTGCAAGTCTAAAAATAGGCAACTATAAAAATACATATGCAGTGTTTTCATGGACAAAACGTCAGTTGTAGTCTAACCGTTGTACAGTTTAGACGTTAAATTTATCGAGTAATCTGTAAAATTGCAGGTTCCAAATTTCGATGCTGTTGTTAAACAGGAAATGTGCTTTAATTGACATGGTGACTTATTGCCAAACATGTAATTATACATCCTTATATAAAAAATGTAAAGATATTCATTATATTCAAAGTCACATAACCAACTTAAATGAACATCTTGAAAAGAGCTTTTGGAGCCTGTAGATGGTGTATAATACTTTTCTTTTAGTAAGCAGTAAGTAGTTGAGTCGTTAGACGGTGCTCTACAAAACTCTATTATAATTTTTGAGGATATTGTGTCCTAAAAGCAGAATTTTATGAAAGCTTTCTACTCATAAAAAGACATACAAATCTTGATGGCTTTTATCTCTGTCAGTCGTATGAATAAGTATGAAAGCCCCTCGTGAGAATTAACGTTTATCTTCTTATTTTATTCCGTCAATAGAAGCTGTATCTTAAGCATGTGTTTAGGTCGATTCTGATATCTTTTTAAGTAAGTTTAAATATTGATGCTTAAGCTGTTAGAATAACAATAAATATGGTCTTGTTGTTATCGTCAATGATAGGCAGATGAAGAACAGAAAATACCGTCAGAGTTTCTACAGTTTTGCTATAAATGTAGGACGTAAACATCGTTAACTTACCAGTCTTCTCTGAGTCGTCTAAGTGTCAATATGTACAAAAGAGAAAAAGACGTTCTTTGTTAGCTGGTTAAGGCAAAAGAAGCTGTGAAAAAGAAGTATAGGTTATTAAAATCTAGAAGAGATAAGGTTGAAAGAGTACTTAGTAGGACTTTTACTTTTAAACTAATTACCAATCTTCTACTGTCAATTGAGATGTAAACAAAGAAATGAAATAAAAGGACAAGTTCTGGGACGAACATTTTTTTAATAATACCCCTACACTGAAGCTGCCCATCAAACAAACAAAAATTTAGTAATAATGAAGATACGATGTTTGAGTCTACTGTCAGTGAAAGTGACAATTAAGATAATCATAAAGATTTTAACAAAAGCAGATTGTGCGATTATCTTCCCTTCCTCTCACTTCCTTTGAAATTTTTCCAGTTTCCAGTATACCACACAACACATTTTGAATTTCATAAATTTCAATTCTTCTGCAACCAATAAGAAAAAAAAAAAAAAAACCAACAGCTATCAAGAAGATTTGGATCTCTGATCTTCTGCACACTAGTCTAGGCCCTTACACACTCTGCTAGAGTGGTCCTGACGTAGAGTCTCGATTCCTTCATGTTATAGTGCAGTTTGTATCTGATTTTTAACGTAAATTTCTATTTACTGTATAATAATTAATTTGGTTTAATTATAAATTTGAGTAGTAAGTGAATTAAAATAAACTAAGTTTTTTGGTTAAATTTTTTTTTCAATCTTTCAAATTAGTATATTTTAGTAGCACAGCTTTTCTATGTGTTGATAAATATTTGTTGCTTCTTAATTAATTTGTTACTTTGACAACAAATACTATATGGCTGTTTATACAATTTTTTGATATTTTTCTAAAATTTTCTGAAATCAAAAAAAAGTTTTTTTGTACTGTACAAATACAATAATTGATTTTTATTCTGTTTTGTCCTCTTATAATATTTCCATTTATGATTTAAGTGATTTGTTGACTTAAGGACATTCTTTACATAGTTACCGGGGAAAAGTTCAGAGAAGTAAAAGGAACGCTAATGTGTTCAGTAAAGCTAGCAATTGTTTTTCACATGTGGATGTACTCACGAATACGCTTTTACGCATATTTGATCTCCTCTTTGTAAATTTATTTAAAAACCAACTAGTTAACCTATTTAAAAATGAGATAGGTTTATCGTAAAATAATCTTTTGTACCAAAAAATGTTAAATTGCGATTGCTGAAAGTTAAAAATATGTAAAATAATGGTACAGTCAAGCAAGCTGCAATTTTTGTGGGTATTTTTTCGTTATATTTGAAATTTCTATTTGACATTTGAATAATATCTGTCAAAAAAACGCATATGTGATGAGCGTTCTGAATAAACATTAACTGGCATATACTGCTTCTCTTTTGAAGAAAGTGATAATACAGGATGGTTTTTCTTAATTTTTTAGATACAATTATATCATGGGTATTAAATATAAACTAGGAGTAAGTATGTGAGCGTATGTGATATATAAAAGCGTGGCGTTAGAAATGCAATCAGAGTAGAAAGTTATTTTGAAATCATTAGATGATTCGATGAGAGCATACAGTCTTGTACTGGTGAGCCTATATATTATTTTCACTGTATTATGCCGTTAAATATTGTTTATAATTCTTCACGTATTAAATAGTTGTTAAAACCATACCCAGTCAAGGTAAGTATACTTATTCACAAGATAATTAGACTACCTTCGGACATAATTCTATTTTAATTATATCGTTTAACATAAAATTTTATAGAAGCTTAACTTTATACTTCGGTACCCAAGTACTCACTATCAACTGATTTTTTTGGCATACTTCTGCACTAACAACAATTGCGTGTAGGATACAATTGGATAGAAAGTTGTTAAGAAATAATTTTTTAAAGGGGGTAAGAAAGAAAATAAGTTTTGAAGTGAATTATTATTTACTTTGGAAAATCTTCATTTTTCTTCCAAATAAATTACATTGCTTTAAAAGTAATATTCTTCAGATAAAATACATTTGTGCTATAGGATTTTCCCATGTCTCAAACAGTTGTTGGAGCAGATTTTCAGGATAGCCTTTAGCTTTTTCTTTGATGTGGCATGTATCTTCTACATTGATTTCAAAGGATGACCCCAGAAAAATTAATCAGTTAACAGTTGACTTGTACTCCATTTTAAGTGTCGATATGATATGTGCAATGTTATTTCTTACAATGACACAGTTTCGTGTCAACAATACTTCAATTGTCTTTGCATAGATAATTTCGCTAGCAGTGGTGAAAAGTGCTTACCAAGTTGGTTATCAAATTGTAGGGTTAAATTTAATAACTTTCAGTACAACTTTTACGGGTAAAATCAAACAATTCTGTAAGCGATTTTGAGTCAATGTCTTAGAATATGCTCAAAATTGAACCACATACTTTTTACCATCTGCTGAGTCAACTAATCAATTTTTAGCCAAAAATATCAAGTACAGCCATAGTTATCGACTGTTCCGTAAATTATGCATTTTTTGCAAAATTTTTATCATAGCTCTAATAATACCAAAAAAGTTTTTTTCAAACTGTATACCAACGTAGAATTTCTTGCTCTTTTAAATCTTGTCTCATCTGCATAAACACTGTAGAATAAGTTATTTGAAAAAAAAAAAAATCAATTTTTCAGTATTATCCCATCAAGTTAGTGAAAATCTGAGTTCACTATTGGAAAGAGCGAGAAATTTCATGTAGAAAACAGTTATGAAAAATGGGGATATGCATTGGGACTCAGATTTAAAAAATTGGTTTCAAACGTTGAAAAACGTGGTATTCAAAGTTTTTTTATCGAAACTAATTTTTTACCGAACAACAACTCTTTAGCATTTATATTTTACATTCACATAAAAGATTGTGCTTTTTAATTCATTATATGACCAAAATTACACATCAAAGGGTAATATTTATAGTTGGATTTTTATAATAAGAAATAAGAGTTCTTTCATTTAGATGACTACTTTGTTACCTTGATTTAAGTTTGAAATGATTTTAACTATAAAATTTTTATTGTTTTCGCAAAGAATGAATGCGTTATATTTTAAAATACCTTGAGTATTCCTTGGATTTAAAAATCTTGTGTCGAGAAAATTAGAGAAAGTCAAGTACTCGTCTTGTGGCACCAAAAAAAATTTCAACATTTTTTATCGTATCTTTAGCCTATTTATATAAGGAGAGAGCATTTAGAATAGTTTGATTTCTTAAACTAGCTCTTAATGCATTGCACTTGATTATTGCTCCTAATCTATCGCATAGCCTTTTTCCGTGAGAGGTACAAAAAAGTGCCACTCTCCATGGATACTGAAATCTTTATGATGTAATGATAGATTTTTAAAAGCATTCTTATTTTGGAATTGTGGAGTGCCATCAGAAAAATAAAAAATCTTATCAATCCTTGTAAATGTACTATTTGGATAACTGATTTTTTTTTTTTAAATGAAGACAGCAACTGTATTATATGTGTGAGACAATCTGACAGAAAAATCATGCTAACATTTTTCAACTCGACATTTTGTTTGTTGTAAACAATTACTGAAAATATTATGCACTGATTTTTGTTCCAGTAAAAAGCTGGAGCTGCTTCTTGACAAATAAACGCATAATTCTTGGAAAAATCAAGCACAATAAGAAACTCGCTTTCTTTTAAGTTATTTTTCAGTTTAATGTAAAACTTACCTTGTGATTTCAAAACAAAGACATGAAGCAGCAATTTTTCTAAACGTTCAATAAGGTTCTCTATGAAGTCTTAAATATGGCATGTTATTTCCAGTAGCGTACATCGTTTTTCAATATACCAAAATTAATATAAAAATTTAGTAAATTGTTGTCTTGAATAGTCGATTGGTGTGCAGTTTGTACATTTTTGAGAAAAACACTCTTCTGTTGGATTAATGCACACCAATTTCAAGAGCAACTGTTTGTATAGCGATTTATTATTACCTGCATTGTTAATTCATTTATTATTTTTAATCAGAGAGAATATTTTACTTCCTAAAAATAATAAACAATGAAAACAAATTAAACCGTAAATTTCTTTTTTCGAGTTGGAGCGCAAATTGTTAATTGATTACTTTTTAAATAATGTAAGAAAAATAAAATGGTATTCTGTTTTAATATTTAACTCTTAAAGTTATTTTTTAGTCTTCAAACAAATTTATAAAAAGTTCTGACCGTCTAACATTAATTTAGCATTTTGATGATACTTGTAAACACACACTGTATGTATGCCACTACTTCCAGCCAAAATGCAACGTTGAGGTCTTAAAAGAGTGAGTGATGTTAGACCAATTTTAGGATCGGGATAATCTGCTTGAAATTTTTCAAATGTTTCCTTCAAATTCAAAAATATTAACTTCATTTGTACTGAATGCCATTCTCCAGTCAAATCCTTGACAAATTTGACATTTTTTTCTAGGTAATTGACGAGAACTGTCTTCTTGTTCATAAAAATTAGCATACTTTTTTATTTTAGTAGATTTTTCTAATTTTTCTGTTTTCTCATAAAAAGTATTAACATGAACATTTTCTTTTAGCAGTGCTTTCATATTTCGAACAAAACTTGATCCAACTAGAAAAATTTTTCTTATTTGGAATTTTTTTGGCAGAATACTTTATAACAAACTAATTATATTTCTAAAAGTAAGAATAAAATAAGAAATTTAAATTTTTCCATCCACGAGTTTGAAATACATTAATTATTTGTATTAATCATTATATATTTACTTGTCAGTCTCTAATTTGATGAGATCTTTTATATTTTTAATTATTTCATCAAAATTTTCTGCTTTTTCATCACTTTTTATTTTAAGGTTGACATCAAAATTAAAAAAATTTTTTTCAAACCCGCCAAATAACTAGTTGACATATGGCAAAACAGTAGATTCAATACTGTGTCGAAGGATACGAAATAAGAGCCTGGACGCTATCTTGAAAAAAATACAATAATCTGCTGTTTGCGTTGTTGAACTTTTGAATTTAGTTGTCACAGGCGTTAGTTATAGTTGTTATTAGTGTAGGCATTAATGGGCTATTAAATATGACACGACATTTTGTGCTAAGGACTGTCCATTGCTATAACTGTTATTTATCGCACTAAAGAATACTTTATGAAGATTAACGTAAAGTTACATACCTATATAAAAGTAATAGTTTTTGTACAGGTTACTGATTTGGCCAAATCCAACCAAAAAAGGTGGACTATCGATGAGACAGCAACATTTAAAGTATTTGGACCCCAATGAGTATCTGAATGCCACTATTATTGACTTTTACCCCAAAATCATTGTGAAAACTGTGGTAGTTAAAAGAGAGAAAGGAAAAATTTTTCTTTTAAGTTCGTTTTTCTTTTAAAAACTAAGTAGTATTACTGATGAAATGTTTGCCAAAAGTTATACATCGCGTAATAGATGGATAAGGGATAATAATATTTTTGATAAAGATTATATTATCATACGTGTTAACCTAAAGTTCACAAGAAAGTAGAAGTTAGTACGAAATGCTTTTGTCAATCTTATTATATAAGTATTGTATGTGTCCAAAGTGATAGTTACGTTTTCGTTGCCAAAGACACAATGTCTAATTTATTTGCATAAAGGCAACTTAGCCCCCTAATATTTCACCATAGAACTGTAAGCGATGTTTGGCCCATGGATAAATATAAATAGAAGTTCTCTTAATTTAAATCTCTCTAGTGTGGTAACGGGGCCTGGAACCACTTGTTTTGCACTTAAAAACACTCGAGGTAACATTAAAAATTGTACAAATAGATTAACTTTAAAAGAGTTTCTACTCTTCTGTTTAGTCAATACTAGTAAAACAAAACGGCACAGCAAGAGAATTTAATCTTGCTACTCAACTGAAAAGAGTAAGTAATCCGCATGGAATTTCTGATGAAAATTAATGATGCAATTGTCAGTAATTACTACCTAAAACTGCCAACTTTATCGTAGTACAGTCATACAATGGTAAAGTTCCCACATCACTTGCAAATTCGCGTAAAAAAATCATAAGTAATGTGTATGCATATCAGGTAGCTACAATTATCAACGATAAGAATAGTTGTTTTTGTCAAAAAAGAGCATTTCTCATTCAGTCCCTCGGGCGTTACTTTGCCAACGCCGTTGGACCCAGGGGCTGCCATGGTCAGATGCATATAATTGACGAACTTTGTTTTTTCCTACTAAGAATGCTGCAGCCACTCAAAAACACTGAAAGTAGGAAAATGTATTTTTATAACTAATACAATTATTTAATGCTACTTTTCCTAATTGAATATTATCGTTATGAGAGAATAAGATAATAAAGATATTTTATTATAACAGTAATATCTGTAACGGACATAAGAATTGAACAACGAACATCACAGAGGTAGTTAAAATCACAAAAAAGCTTGGTTTTTATATTTGGGGTGGGTGGGGTATCTGTTACATTCTTATTTCAATTTGCACATTATATATAGCCTTTAACATTTCTTCGTAAAAGCGTTCAACGAAAATTAATTTTTTTTAAATTCTAAAATTCTAGAGCTTATCCGTGCAACCAGAGGTAAAGTGATTCTTCCCTGTAATAACATGTGATTTTTGTTGTTCTATCTTGCAAAATTTGTTAAAGTATTGTACAGTTGATTGTGAATTCTTGAACTGTCAAATATTGTTACATATTGCTTCAACTCAAGGTAGTATGTTTTCCCTGATATAAGAAGAATGTTCAAAAAAGACAGGCAAACAAATGCACACGCATTTAAATAAAAATTTAATAAAAATCAAAATAAACAGCAGATTACCTAATAACGCATAAGGTAAATCTTATACAAATATTTATAAGGTAATCGTAACAGATAGGTGCACATAATACTTGAGCGACATTGCTTATTAAAAATAATTTTGAGACCCTGCATTTTAGTTTTTGATTCTCCCAAAACTGTCTAATATTAAATCAGTCAAAAAAATATTATATCGTTACTTAAGATACAAATATTAAGAGAAGTTCGGAGATAGCAATATACCACCTTTTGAAAATACACCTTTTGAAAACTTACAAGTAACTATGACCAATGTACTGCAACAGAAAAATTGCAGTGACTGTGGTCTCTACTTGTAACGATACGCTGAAAGCTTTTGTATGGTGAGCAAATGTAAAAGTTATTAAAAACGTTTGTTTATGTTAATCACCAACGTTTCTTAAAATACACTAAGAAATAACACTGAGTTACGATCACTGCAAAATTTGTTTGACGAGTCTGACGAAAAATACACAATTGCAGACATAACGTACCTTTATACATATCAACAATAAACCCCATAAGTCATCTAATATTCTTTTCGTTTTCAATATAAAAAAAGCTTATAGTTTTTAAACAGAGGAGATATGAAAAGGGAAATAAGTAATGTATTCGATGTACAAGAAAAGATTAAATTTACAAACAATATTAAAAATACAAGACCTATTTATCAAAGCGTCTATTCGCGAATCGATTACTAACCTCTCACTAGTACGTAAAAAATCTGAAATGTAAATATTTATAATAAATGATTTAATTATATGAATCATCAGCATAACAAGAGATACCTACATGATACAATGACTTAAATAGTGGAATAGCCAGTTGATGAATCTATAAAAAGACTTGAAAGTACGACAAAGTCTTTCAGCATAAAAGTAAAAATGGCTTAGGAGATAAATTTATACTTGTTGAAAAAAAAAAAAAAAGTTTAGCAGAAGCTTATCATACTTCTTGGACAAGAGCATTTTGAAAAACTTAATTGTAATGATGTAACTTGATTGATCAATTTTTTAATATAATTGGAGGTTACCAGAGTAACATAATCATATTCGTTGGACAGCCTTATTTAACAAATTGATTTTTCAAATGGCAATTTCAATAAATGAACAGAATCGATTACCTCAGCCCTGCAAATAAGGATACACACAAAGTATCCATTCTTCAAAAGTAGTAACTATTAAAGCTAAGATTAGACAATGAAAAGTAAGTTAACAAATATTTATTAATAAATAAGTGCCAAAGATGCTTGGAACAACAAATGCACTTGTCAGTTGGGACAAAAGTGATTTTTTCACTTATCTGATAAAACGTTACTAGCCATGTTAATAAGTCAAACAAATTCTTTTCCTGTGAATATCAATTTATGCCGAATTATCTCAACATTCTTTTGCAATTAGAATATGTGTAAATTTATTATAAATTCTTATAGAAATCTGCACTTAAAATTATTTTCCTCTTCTTCAGATAGACCATAACACGGCATATGTAACTGCACCTCAATCTGTATACAAAACATTAAAAAAGAACTTTCTGCCAACATAAGCTTAAAAAATTACAGAACCACTGAAAGTTCTACCTTATCAATGTCTTACCAATAAATAGACTTACACCTGACTTAAACAATATTCTGACTAAATTAATAATTAATTATGTAATTAAATTCTTTACTTAAAAACAAAGTAAACCTTAGTACGAGTTATGAGAAACGCGTGATAATATTGAATAGACCATTTTATTCATTAAAAACAAATTATATACCTAAAATGATAAAACTATTTAGCGTGCTTTAATACTTTTACAAGTGTCTTACTGATTGAATATTAGTTGTTGAGATTTTCATATTTTTAAATGTAGCGCAAAGGTCCATCGCTGTTTTCAAGATTGCTGATGCTGACATATAATGCAATAAGCCTCACTGTAAGAATGCATATTTGTATTAAAATGTACGTTATATGCATGTATGCATGAATTTTATTGCATGGGTAATTAAACAGTTCACTAGTACATTTGTAATAATGATCATTAATTTAAAATTGTGATTAACAAATTATCTCATTATATTTAAAATTATATGCCAATTTTCCAAAGAGATCACTTGCAAAACATGTAAGCGCATCTATTATTCCTTAACTTATAATTAGTGTTTCTTTTATTGTTGATGTCGGCTTGCATCATCACTAATCCAAAATTCTCAATCGTATCTGTCAGAAAAATGCGATTAGTACTGTTGTGTTTTGATTTCGTAATACATGAAATCATAACATTAAACATTACCGTGCAAGACTACTGTTTTGCTGTCAATGCAGTTACAAGAATATCGCTCATCGGTTGACCTTATTCTGGCAAAGTCCTCTTTTACTCGCTTTGACACTATCAACACGCACAATCGAGGAAAACAATCACTTTTTTTATGTCTGCCACCTGCCCTCTAAGATTTTAGTAAGCTCTGGACTTCCTCGACTTGTGAGTACATTATGCACGTTAGGCATTGCATGTTGGCTTAGAAAACTCGGGTGCATTTTGAGGACATCAGTAGTAT
Source organism: Copidosoma floridanum (assembly GCF_000648655.2). The sequence goes on from NW_019379646.1 coordinate 398,729, forward strand.
CAGACTATGCCAAGGGTTGACGTACAGTAAAGAAGGCCCACGACAGTAGTTTCGGTGATAGCAGAAAAAGCAAAAATGCAACGTTTTTCTAGCCACGAAGTTATTCGTGTAGTTTAAGAAAACCACTGAAAAGTACCTCACGAAGCATTAGAAAACTTTGAAGCAACCGTAACAACAATCAGAAATAGTTGTAAGTCATTTGTCAGTAATATAATTATCATTATATTTTTTTTCTAAGATAAATTCGTTGAACTTTCTTGATTTTATAGGGTGAAATAAGAACTTGATTCACTAATATTAAAGTAAGAACGGGAAAAACATTATCCCCGGATGCAAATCAAACACACAACCTTTTGTTAACTGAAAAGTTGCTCTACCGCTTGAACAACCAATAGGCAGTACATTCACTTGCACAGTTGGTTTGTATAAGTTTTCATTTTCTTTTTTTGATGCTGTTTTTACCTTAAGCTTAATTTTAATAGTTATATTAAAAAGAATCTTAATACAAGGTAAGAACTCCTGACTCTACCAGGACTAAGGAAAATGCTTATTCAAAGCCATTTTACTGTTGCCAGATGGAGTTTAATATGAGTTAAGGCCAGATATGTTTGGAATGTGGTGTTGACGGTTATATTTAAGTGTCATTCATGGGTCTCGTAGAACCTAACTCGTGAGCTTTATTTGTTCTTTCTTACTTGGGTGAAAGTTTTTAGTTAAATGATATGGATGATTTTATTCATTGTATTCTTTTATGAAAACAATTAAAATAAACAATTTTTTTTAAATACAATTCATTTTAGTCACTCTAACAAGGTTTAGTATTAATAGCATTACTGATTCACAACTTACATCCATTACTGCTAATATTGTTTTTCTAATACCCTTCTCTGGTATCTTCGGAACCATTTTTGGTAGGCCTCCTTCACTGTATCTTACTCCTTAGCGAAGTCTAAGACTATTGATGCTCTTGAAATGCACCTTAGTTGCCTCGCGTTATGCCAACAAGTTATGCCTCATTAGTTTTTCAAGTAACAAGGCTCTCTTCTTCACCTTTGCTGTAACTACTTATGTCACTTTGGAAAAACTAAGAGTGAAAAACTAAGAGAAAACTGAATAATGAGATACAACCTGCATTTATAACTTCTGTATATCAAAGCTAGTAACATCTGCCCAACCACAGTGCAGTGTAAGATTGTGCTATCTCTCTTTTCATGAGCGAGTATTAGGAGCATTTCTTCTCTCTAAGTGCCTAAGCTGCTCTTGTGACTAAGATTGAGCAGTTGGAGAGCTTAGAAGCAATAACTTCACTTAAAAATTATTTTTACGTTTATTATTGAATTATAATTTACATGTACTAAAAGTTTTTTATTACTATTGTGAAAAATGTTTTTAGTTAAGAAAAATTACTTTATACATTGAACCAAGCACTTTTCTTTAATTTAATTTTAAATATACTTAATTGCTTATTGCAGAAACATTTCTAATATCGCAAGAAGAGTTAAAGTTAAAGGCGTGGTATTTGCATGGCAACTAGTTTTTGTTAAGATTTGCAAAAGCAGAGCATCCATACGCCCTAATGTTTACACTCTAAAATTGTTGAAAACATGAGTGACCTGCACTTTTGTTATATTTTCATCAAAACCTGCAAGACCTATGGCCATATACACTTGGTCGTATAATACTGGTAGCAAGTTTTTTGGAGTTTTGGTAAATAGGATGATAAATTTTATGATCCTGTAGTCTTTAAAATTTTTACTTCAATTTTTTTATTTTTTTATTTCACATCTATTTCTGAGAACCATGCCAAATATCCTCTGTACTGTTGTGTTACTCTGTATAAGTATGCTATCGCCCTTGGCACATTAAAAAATCGCCTCAAATTTAATTATGACATCAATAACTTACACAGCAATAGAGACTTTATTTGACATGGCTTTCGAACCATGGGACCAAACTCTAAAAAGCTACTTTCTCATATACGTATTTCTAGAGTTACGAGCCAAGTCAGTAAAAACAGAAATTTGAACTCTGAAACCTGTGTTGCCAAGATCGCAAGCTATAAACCTGTGATACCATGGCTGCCTTTAAAATATTGATGTATTCGTTAAATTTTCTTACTCAAATGCAGTATATATTTTAGAATTCATCCACAACTTATTAACAATATTGTAATTGAGGTAATTAAAATTTGAGTATGCAGTATGCTTTTTTTCGTTTTCTTATTTACTCCCTCCTCTGCCCTTTTTTTTATTACTATATACTTTACTTTAACTATTTCTGAAGATGATTTGACCGGTGGTAGTGAAATGGATATTACTAGAACTACTTGTAAAGATAACAAATCAGTAATATGTATTACCTCTGCTGACAGGGGTGACGTTACATGTAGTTCGAGCAGTTCTCTTTGCAATGAAATATGTGCGATTAACGTTAAAGAAAAATAAAAACTAGTCGTGTATGATGGTATTAGAGAGACCGGTGAGTTTCGAACTTCTTCGATGTCACTAACTGGGAAAAATGGCCATAAAAGAAGATTGACAAAATATAATTTGTTGAAGAAAAATGTAAAAAATAATAATAGAAAAAAAAAGAAAAAAAAAAATAATTAAACAAGTTGAAAAAATAAGAAAACATAATTAAACTCACCTTCAAATAAGACATTTTTTAATTTTGGGAGATCTAAGTCCTCTTCGAGTACAATCTTGTTTGTTTGATAAACTTGTCACGTTCTTGCCATTGCAATAATTATTTCCAACTTAATTATTCAGAGTATTACTGCTAAATGATAGACATAAAAGAGCTACTTTAATTTCCTTCTCCTTAGAGCAATTACTCCGATCCAATAAGAAAACAGCCACGTGAGAAAAAGATACAAGTGAAATACCTGCTTCTGCAGTCCCCTTTTTTTGGTGAATAAATTTTTCCTTTTACTATAGTTTTTTTAACTTTTTAAACAGCCAGTCAGAAATAACAGATGCCCTCCCCACCATTTTACACATTTGCATGGTACATGCAATAATAACAATAATAGTCACACAATCATAATAATTCATGGTAGGTAAATTCTAAATTGTGTTCTGATGTTAATATGCGTATGTTTCTTAAGCATGGGGTACAAGATAGCATCAGCCCATGTTATAATCATAATGTTTTAGCAAATAACGCATACATGGAAAAAAGCGCCATAATATGAATAAAAAAAATCTTATGTTTTATGATGTCAATAATTTGTGTGGTTAACCATTGCTTTACGCTGGTTTGAAATGGAATAGCAATATTGACTATTTTCAATTTAGAAGATGATGCTAAAATCGGATATACACTCGAAGTAAAGCTTGCTTACCCTGTAGCTCTTTATAACGCACACAAGGATTAGCCATTCTGTGTTAAGCATATGACACCTCCATGATCAAAACAAAGCAAGCCTTCTCTGTACTACAACATGCGAGATGTAAGACACTGTTTAGCACTTAAACAAGCTGTGAGTCATGGTCTCCATATGACAAAAATCTATAAAATCACACAGTTTAATCGAAGATCCTGGTTAAGTATATACATAGACCTTAACAGTCAACAACGTCAATGTGCAAAAAATTGACTTTAAATGGATGTTGTATAAATTATTTAATAACGTTGTATATGAAGAAACAACAAAAAATGAGTATAAGCGATTGGACTTTAAGCTTATTAACAAGTTGGCAGGAAGATTTGGGGTAGAAGCCTATGTTGCACGTCCAAATTTTTTTAGTTGTGACGTTTTGACGAGTAGCTGGTTGCTATACAAATAATGTACGCAGATATTTTTGATTAAAAAATTAATATATATAGGAAAGAACGTCTTGGACAAATCTAAAGCTCTTGTGTATCAATTTCATTATGATTTTACGAGAAATTAAATTGAGAATCAGTTCAAACTGATGGGTACCGACATTGATGGTCTTATATAAGGAATAACAAATAAAGATTCTATTATATGATGCGTGAGAGTTTCAGAGAATTAGAAGAAGGTGTCGAAACCAGATAAGCTCACTCTCCTCTCAAGTACAAGCCTGAGTAAGATTGAACTAAATTAATAGAAGCTGATACCATCATTATCATCTTTAGTTAAAGTTGCTTCAAGAAAACCGTTGTCAAAAAAACCTAGATACATTGAAGGTAATAAATTTTATTTGTAAATACTTGTGCATATCTGTACACAATATGGGTGATGAACAAGTGGCTACACTAATTTTTTTTCTATTTTTGTTAAAGATGGATCTTGCAGCATTCAACAAAATAGCTGACAGTGACTTCCTTTTAACTAGAAATTTTTTAAAATAATACCAATCAAAAACTATATGGTATCCAAACTAAGAAAGTTGAATACTGAATTTGGACCAAAGATAGTTGCAGAGCTTGATGATGAGTGTCAAATTTTCTTACAGACTAGAGTAAGCTCAGCTCTCTTTAGAAATAAGAAATTTATAATGAATTGCTAGATTCTGTAAGAAAATTCCAATTATTTATAGTGTATAAAGAAAACACACATTATATTCACTTATCAGTAATATGAAAGAACTAAGAAAAGTAATTCAACTTTCATAAAAGTTTTTGGTGTTTATTCAAATACATTACAATCTCACAACTTCGATTCCCAAGTGTTTAGGAATTTTAGTAATTTGATGTATTTATCAGTCCAACTATGAAGAGTACTGTCAAAGCCTAACCACTTGCCAACAACCTCATAATGACGTCTTCAAAGGACTTTTTTACAAGGTAAGTATCTGGAGATTAACACAGGATTCCACTTGTTGTATGTTGCAAAGTATATGTATACATACATTCGTCTTGTAGATTTTGCAAGAAATGGCAGCGGTTCTGCGGCTCACTTACTTCAAGTTCACTAATCCAAGTCTGTCTACATATAAATATGTAGTAATTGTATACACATATATGAGGCTTAAGGACTCAAGCCCACTTGTGCCGCAAGTGCCACAGCTCATCTACTTAAGTAAAAAAGGCCTTTGGTTAAGTAACATCAACTAATGAGCGATACTCTTGCAACTGCGTTGACAGCAAAACTGTAGGCTTGCACGATAATGTTTTATGTAGAAGAAAATAACAATAATAATACAAATTTATTTTTTCTGACAAATGAAATGAGCATTCTTGGACCATTGATGATGCAAACTTGTATCAGCAGTAAAAGAAACACCAAATACAAGTTTAAGTAGAACTAATAAGTTGAGAAATTTAATAATTAATACTTTAGTACGCTTCATAATAAACTTTGAGTATAATAAGATAATTTGTTACTTATAATTTTTAAGTTAGTATTCACACTAAATTATTGACGAGACTTCACCACATCGAGTTCACAGCGTGCAACAAGGAAGTAAGAACAAAAGTAAGCTCAATAATCCGAAAACAGTATTTAAAACAAAAACAAAAATTGAATAAATTGAAACACAACAAGAACATTGATTTGATTAATGATAATAAAACTGTTAATACTCATAACACCACCAAATTTTCTAATCATGAATTTTTCAGTAGATTTATGAATTTATCAAAAATAACATTTTTCAATAAGGACAGTTATGCATTTTTGGCACGTAACATTAAGAAGAAAATTGTATTAAATGATATTATTGTCACTAAATCAGATAAGGGGAAGACCGTTATAGCAATAGATAGACATTAAAATATTTTAAGAACACTTGATTTTATTATACCTGGTAATTATATTTAATTGGAAAATGATCTTACCAATCATTTCCAAAAAGAAGTTATAAATTTTAAAAAACCTCCACTATCTTAACATCCCTCTCATACTACTCAATTATTCAAATAAATCTGCAAACACCAAAATTATACTTATTAATACAATTACATAAAAACAAAATGCCTAAAAGACCAGTATTCTTGTTTAACAGTTTACTGTCATACAAATTATCAAGAAAATAAATAGAATTTATCATATAACGCCAGTTTTAAACCTACTTTTAGTATTGGAAACTCAATAGAACTTATCCTTAAAATAAAAAATTTTAAAATACCATACATTTTAATCTTAATCTCATTTGATGTGAAGAATCTTTTCCCAAATATACTAGTTCTTAAAGTACAAAATATTGTTAAAAATCTATTGATAACATCTTAAACCAATAACTTAGTGACAAAAGAAGTACTGCAAGCTCTTAAAATATGCTTGAAGCAAAATTATTTTCAGTTTCGAAATAAAATATTTTCAGCTACAGACGAAATAACGATGACCGACGCTATTAGCCCGCTTCTAGCAGAAATCTTAATGAATCATTTAGAGATAGATTTTATAAAGCATAATTTGAGGAATAATTTACTACTTTGGTATCTTTACGTTGATAATGTAATTTGCTTTTGGACTGGCACAAATAGACAACTAGATACTTTTTTTGATTACATCAATACAGTACATAAGAATACTAAATTCACAGTTGAACAAGATGACAACAATAAAATCAATTTTCTAGACTTAACATTACATAGTATTAACGGTCAGATAGAGTTTAGTATTTTTCATAAGCTGACACACACAGACAGTACCATACATAATAGTTCCATCTATTCTTTCTCAATTAATCTCACATGTCTGCACATTACAGTTTTATTTATTGACTTCTCTCCATACCATTTAATTCTATTAATTACAACAATGAATGAAATATTATCAAACAAATAGCATACAACAACGGTTATAATTCCAAAGTTATTGATAAAACGGTAAAAAATATAAAATAGAAAATGGCTATAATAGAAGTATTCTGCTTATCTGTGTAAAAAAATAATAAGTTTTTTGTCATCACATATCATGGAAGACTATCAGAATAAATAATAAATCATTTTAAAATAACATGATATACAAATAGCGTTCAAGTCTAATAAAAGTCTACAAGCAGTCATTAAAAACAATAAAGACAAAACAGAAAAAAAAGTCTGGTGCTTACTAGCTTAATGGCGGGTCTTTAGATTATAAGTACATAGGGCAAACGGGTAGAACTTTTCAATATAGGATGAATGAACATAAAAATGTGTACATAAAAATATTACATAGTTCTAGTTGTGCTGCTCATATAAATGACTGTAATTATGCTTATGATGATAATTTTAAGATTTTGCATACATGTAAGAAGGGTAAAAAGCTAGGTTTTTTGGAAGCATTAGAAATTAATAAATTTAACAATTCAAACATATTACTGAATAATATGCTAAACCTCCATACGTCACCCTTACTAAATGTAGAATCAAGATAATATGTGTGTATTGACTATGTACAATTTGTATGTCTTGTCCGTTGTTGTTGAATCGAAAGGTATGTACGCCTGTGGTTATTGTTATTATATCAACGCGGTATATTACTAAGTCTTGGTGTACATACGTCTGAAGATGGTACTGTAATACCGAAACAGCTATAACGTATGTTGTTTAAACATATACAAAACGTTTACTTACAACACAACTCCTTTCTTAAGAATGTGCAAAATAATTGGGCAGTAGTAACGATTCTCCGTTGGTTGTCTATCACACTTTATTATCCACAGTAATTTAAATCGCAAAAGTGTTTTTTCAGCGTAAACTATCTCGCATCAGATTCAATCGAAGCGAGAAATAATTTTGGGTTACGAAAACAATTAAAACCATAACATTCAACGTTAATATAGCAATAATAAAATAAAGATTTACGTTGAGCAATAATCACAATCAAAGTGAAAATTTATAAAGTCAAATTTATAAGAAAATGTTCTATTACGGGTGTAAAAATTTTATTTTCAATTGTGGAAATAAAATGGTGTTACCAGGAAAATTAGCATTTCTGGGAAAATTGTCAAAAAGAGCTAATGACCATTACTCAATAAAACAATCCTGCTAGGAGTGGTAACAAAGCAACTTTAGTTTAAAAGGGGTGACCATGGGAAAAAAGTAATACCAGACGTGAAAAAAAGTGCCTAGAGACTACAAGGGGCATAGCTGGTACTGAAGTTCTTGCTACTCTATACTACAGGAAATTATGACAAAAACCTCTTCTATCAGACAACAAATGAATATAGGAACATACTAATCGGAATTCAGAAACTAGAAGAAATTTTGATTGCATGTAATTTTAAAAATGAATCTATTGAATGAATTTTTTTTATGTATTTGAGAATGTAATCTATGAACTTCAATTATGTATTTTATCTTTCATGTAAATCAAACAATTTTCAATTACCTGTCTTGTACATGCTCGATGAGTCAAACGATTTCCAATAATATTTTTATTCTGACATCAATGATTAAAAGATTGAGCTTTTTACACTGCCCACCCACACAGTTTTTCTCGCTTTCAATCACACCTTTATGACTGCTGTACACCATTTAAAAAAAAAATTCCAATAAAATTTATTATTAATTCATAATAAATGATTGCTTAATAATTCTGTGACATAGCAACAAAATTAAAGTCATTGTATCGACGGGATATTTACTATTTAATAATCTTGCATAACATAAAGACAATAGTATAACCTATTTGCCCCAAATTGCAAATAGATGGATTGTTCGGACTGTGGATCTTATAGGGTGAACTAAAACTTGAATCACTTGATGTTAGTTATGATGTTTACATGTTTAACAACGTTTTGCCAACATCCATTAAACTCATCCACATTAAGACAATACGTTTGAAAATAAGACAAAATTTGTTATTCTGAATAATTAGATACTTTTTTAAAAAAGTTGTTTTGGTTCTATAAAACATGGTTTTTATGGCAGCTATTTATATAATTCTACTTTTCCAATAGAACTGAAAGACTATTAAAAAAAAAGTTTTATGTCATGCATACAGATGAATTGTTTGGACATTGTTGATCTTATGAGGCAAAATTAAACTTGAATCACAACATGTTTGTAATAATGTTTATAGAATTGATAACCTTTTGCCAAAATTCATTGGCCTTATCATGTCGAACTACAACATTTAAGCATTCTAGTTAAAAGTGCGCGTTTTGAGCTCTATATTCAATATTAAGGTATAAAGATTTGATTTCGATATGGCTGTAAAGTAAGGTTACATAGTAGACTAGCTACATTTTGCAAAAATACATATTATTAGAAAGATCTAATGTAAAAGACATAGATACAATAAAAATTGCACAATGGTTGACATTATTAATATAGTCAATAAACACAATAAATACTATAAGAAGAATGAAACTTTAAAATTATTGAAGACGGAAGTGGAACTCTTTGGTCGGGTATAGGTATATGTTGGATTATGGTACACGTTTGAGGAAACAACGGCAGATTGCATTCACACTAATGACGAGGTAAAACATGATATTGAAAGTGAAATTTTCAATGGGAAGTGATGAAATTTAAGTTCATATGTATTTTATAAAAGTGTTTACCTATTTAAGATGCAATGTTTTTGTATACACGAGTGGGATTCTATTGTTTGTTAATACTTATGCTGTTAAATAAATATGGGCTGTTTTGGAAATACGTTTTTTTCGTAAATCATTGTGTACATCTAGAATTCTTATTTTGTCTTTGCTTAACGTACGATCTGATTCCCATATGAGTGCAAATACCACTCATTTTCTCTTTTAGTAAATACGTTTCTTGGATCTTATTCTTAGTTGACGTTAGGTTTGTCTTACGTATTCAGCATGACAGTTGTCGCAATTCAAGTGGTTTATACTGTTCACTTTGTCTAATATTATGGTCTTGGACCTACCAAGATTAGCTGAGCAGCTAAGGGTATTGTCAATTGGAAAGTTCTTCTGGATAATTAGTCTGGCTCAGTAGGAACTTATTTTTTCTTAAATTTTTATTGTAAAATTTTTTATGTGCAAGTTAAATTGCCATGGTTTTCTTCGAAAAGATACGATGATTTGATTGGAATTTTAGAAATCTGCCTAACGATGTAGGTTTGGAGAATCAATTAGTGATAGTTGTGTTGTTACTGCCTATTATAATTGTGGTATCTAAGAAGTTAATGGAATTATTATTTTGCACTTCATTGGTAAACCAAAATTTTTCATAAAAGCTATTGAGAACATTTAAGATCTTATGGATAAAATCATATGGTAGACATAAGATTTGATCATGATTTCATTAACAATAGTATAACAGGGTACAATTAAAATTATTATTCATAACAAAGGAGTAGTTCTTCAAAACCATCATGACTAAATTGGCCAAAAGAGGTGAAATGGGAGAGCTCATGGGCGTCCCCTAATTATATAAAAGATAAAACTAGTATCTTAGACAAAATAAATATTATAAACAGCTAAAAATGCGATAACTATAACGCTGAATACGAAGATCAAACCAAACGTCAACTAAAAATAAGATTTGAGAAACATATGTCCTCAAAGAGCCACTCAGTGCTATCTGCACACATACGGGAATTAAAGCATACGCTTTGCAAAGACAACATAAGAATTCTTGATGTTGACAATAATTTACAAAAAAAGACTTACTTTTGAGGCAGTCTATATTAATTCAAACAGCAACAGTATCAAGAAATAAGAGAATTCAAGAAACTTTAGTAATGTACACAAAAACATTATATCTTAAATTGGTAAACACTTTAATAAGCACACATGAACTTTAACTTCACGATTCCCCATTAAACATTTAACTTTTAATTTAATGTATTACCTCATCATTAGTGTGTGTGCAATATTTCGTTCCTTTCTTATATGTGTATCATAATCTTATATATACTTATACTTAAACAAAAAGGTCTAAATCCATATTAAATAGTTTTATAGTTTCCTTGTATATTTAGTTACACATGCATTTATTGTATTTATTGACTGTATTGACAATATCAACCACTGTACAATGTTTTTTGTATCCATGTGTTTGCATTAGATTTTGGTATGAATATACATCTTTTAACATATGTATCTAATCTACTACGTAACCGTACTTCACAGCCATAGTTAGAGGAAATGTGTATACATTAGTAACGATTATAGAGTTCTAAACATGAATGTATAGTAAGTATGTTCAAGTATTGTAGTTCAATCTAATGAGGCCAACGAATGTTAACAACAGGTTGTCAATTCTTAAAGCATTTTTACTATAATTAAGTAGTTTCAGTTTAATTTCGCCCTATAATGTCAATAAAGCCCAAACAATCTATCCATACGCAAGGCATAAAATATTTTTTTTAACAGTTTTTTAGTTCTCTGGAAAAATAGAGTTATATTAATAACAGCCATTAGTATCAGATTTATTTAACTCAAACAACTTCTTAGAAAAAGCACTAAAACATTAATAGTAACAATGTCTTGTCTTGTTTTTAAACATATGGTCTTAAATAATCAGATTTAGCTAAATACTATTATATTGTATCATTAATAAACTTACATAATAGGATAAAAATTAACTTTGTCTTCAAAATAAATATATCTAAATATATTTTATTTCATCATTACGCATACACGCAATCTTTCACTTGATTTATAACTTAAATGTTTTAATATAGGTGGAATCAACAGTAGTTACATTTTATTAATACAGAGTTATGGTGATAAATTAATAAATAGTAAAATATATAACAATTCATTTTATTACCAGAAAAGATCCAAGCCTTAAAATTTAAAGTAAGTTATCGCCATAAGTAAGGTGTTACCATTATAAGAATACAATATTATTTACTATAAAGTAACAACAACGATATTCATTTTTGGAATAACTCTTTTTAATCATCACTATACATTGTGACATGACAAATCAACATCACTGTAATACATGCATAGCAAACAAAAGGAGCGGTAGTACGACGCCAACTAGCCCTACCTTGTCCTCTTATTTGCCTACGTAGCTACACTTATTTTTGCTACTGGCAATACAGCTAATACTCGACCGTGTACAGCAGCTGGTATATGTGCATAGCAACATAGGCATTTAGCTAGGGCCTTAGGGGAACACGTATATGTGAGCTGGCATGAGAGCTTCTCTGGCTCATGTCTGCTTACCATTATGACGTGTTTTTTTTGTGAAGTAGTGTCATTGGTCTTGGTTTTCGTCTGTAAAAGTTAGTATAGTGCATACAACATAGAGTGATAAGATAAGGTGGAAGAACAACTACTTGTTGATACCTATGGCTACTGTGACAGTCTGTGCTCGTTTACCACGTGGGACTACTATGTCCAGATGATAACCACTGCTTGTAGGACCTCCTAGTGCCTATCTTGACTACAACTCATCTGCGCAGTTGCATCAAAACGTTAGACATAATTTCTTATATTTTATCCCAGATATCCTGGGTATCGTACCAAGCAGCAACAAGGCCATCCACAGGGCTGAAGATTTACCACATTAATAACTAAAGAGTAGAGTAGCAGCGTTGTATTTGTTTTTATAGAGCTCAATTTTTATGTAGTAAGAATATAAGTGGCTTTTGTGTATGAAAATAACAGTGCCTATCATTAATGCATGCAACTGTCGTTACAACCAGCCTCATCTCTTCAGTTCCTTGTTAATACAACTAGACATGTTGTATCTTGCTGTTTATATCCAGGTAAGTAGGGCTGATATCACAATATGATTAATCAGTAAACAAGGTTTTTTCTAAAAGCTTAGTTGTTGTGATTAAATAAACTATTTCACCTTTTAAATTTTGTTACGTTCTCAATGAATCAAAAAATTTTGCATTTAAATGAAGTAGATATAAATTAAGTAGATATTACTCAAATAATTGTGGTAGAGAGGTAAGTAAAATGGGTTTTACAAGGGAGTAAGAAGAAGGGTATAGGGAGTGAAGTGGAGGGGGTTTAGCTTGATTAAAAGTTATTTTTGGTGAGATAGATATTTGATCGTCAGGGCGTATCCTTCCTCACATCAGTCGCTTCTCTGTAATCTCATCATGAATACTTGAATGAACATATTTATTTAATCCATCGTATCAGAAGCGTGTTTGTCTTTCATTATCCCTCAGATCACGATATTACAGTGGCGCAGTCAAGTAAAACAAAAAAAATGGAGGAACTTGGAGGCAAACTAGTGAAGGTTTACGCAAGATTACAAATACAACAAAACCTCATTGTTGAAAAGAAAGCAGCCAAATAATCTCTTAAAATAAAAGTATGGAAAGTTAAAGAAAAGATTAAAAACGTGAACCTTATCACTTCAGGTGGTGTGACGCATCGTGATCAACCAAATATAAATTTCTTTAACACAATTGGGACACTTGCAAAATTTAGAATTGGTAAAAATTGGTGTTTATATCAAGAGCGTCAAGATGGGTATTGCGTGGTAAACAGCGTCCATGACGACAAAAAGGTAGCTGTGATCATCACGTTACTCGGCCAGGGAGCATACCAGATGCTAAAAGATCAGTATGGCCCCATTCTCCCCGCACAAAAATGTGTAGAGGGTTCTGCGCCATATTAAAAGCGCAATTCTCTCAACATATCGTGGTTTTTAGGGAGAGAACTGAGTTTTTCAAAATAGGTCAGGGCGAGACGGAATCTGTTGGACAATGGTTCATGTGGGTAAAGAATCAGACTAGAAAGTGCAAGTATAGTTCACACCTCAATAACATGGTAAAGGACAGATTAGTCACAGGCCTAAGAAAAGAGAAGATCTTCGACACAATTTCTGAGGAAGACGAAAACACGGCACTATCGGCTATTGTGCAAATAGCTAAGAACAAAGAGGCTGCGTTTCTATAGCCGTAAGATCTATCAAACGTTTACAAAGTGCAAACCAAGAATAATAGGCAGAATTCGTATTCAGACACGGACAAAAAGACCAAAAATTCGTCGATTAGCTCAGGCAGGTCAGACAATGACAGCAAGTGTAGTCACTGCGGTAGCATGAACTACGATTTTGCAAATTTAAGACATATTAATGCAACAACTACAGTAAGGTTGGGCATCTGGCTAGAGTCTGCCGTGGTTCAAGAGCCGCTGTGGCTAACATCAACGCAGTCGTCAAGCATGTTGAACAGCAAGACGTTGATCTTTTCAATGTTGACTCTATGGAAAAAAAGAATTTGTCTCGAAATGGGACCCAGTATTGGTTGAGGTTAGCATCAATGGTATTATGTGCCAATCCAAGTTGGATACAGGCTCGTGACGGACCATTATGCCAGAAGACATGTACCCATTCAGTTCAGTCAATTTAAGTTGGAGAAATGTGACACGATGCTACGATTTTATACGACCAACTAACCTTACTCGCAGGCCAATTTCCTACTGAAATAACGTGCAGCAGCAAAAGAGCGGCAACCAACATCTTAATTTGTAATAAAGGCTGTAGATAACTGTTGGGTCAGAATTTAATTAGCAAATTGGGGTTCGTACCTGAAGTAAATGCCGTTAGGGTTGATAATAAGCTGCAAGCCCTCTTAAAAAGTATAAAATGTTATGTGACAGCACTCTCGGCGAATACAAGTCAGGTATTGTTGATTTACAGTTAGTAGGTAATCCAAGGCCAATATTTTTTTAGCCTAGACCAGTTCAAATGGCTTTTCAAGAAAAGATTGAAGAGCAACTGGATGAATAGCACAAGGCTGGAGTAGTCGAGCCAGTGAAAGCCAGCCCATGGGAAACCCCTCTAGTCTCAGTCTTAAGGTAAGATGGCAAGGTACACTGTAAAAGATGCTGTAGTTTAATTACTAGAGGATAGTAACTTTTTTTACTATCTGGAGCACAGTGATTATTACATCTGATAGTGAAAACTACGTCTTGAGCATCGTAATTTTACTAGCAATGTATTTATATTACTACATCATACCATACCATATCATACCATACGATCCAAATAATACCAGATAGTTAAAGTAATACATAGTATTAAAGTTACATGGAGCTATAACTCCTAATGGGGATAAAGGAATCTTGCATTGACCGACATGTACATATATGTATATTTCTACCTTATTTACGGTTCGTGCTTCACGCTCTAACACTGCAATCAATAGTTGTGATGAGGATTAAAAGTAAATTTCTCATCAGTGCTCTTACCAATTCGTAATAAGTAAATATAAGGTATATTTTATATACAGCGACAGCATTTAAGAAAGTAAACACTTATCAGGTTATGTGTCATTTCATCACATCGTAGGTATACACCTTAGTAGACAAATAGCTAAATATTTCGGATCTCTACAAATCACCAGATCTCACAATTTTGGTGAGAGTGGCGGCTGGTTGAGATTTTCGACCATCATTGGGCCTCAGCTCTTGGTCTTTAAAGCATATATTATATACACTTACTGAAAATCAGTATGTCTTGTCACGCTGTGAATCATACATGCTCTAATGTATGCACTTCCTAAGTTTTCAGCTCAATATACTTATAACTCATTGTTTTAATCATCATGCATCAAAACAGTATCATTAATTTATTTTTTAGGTTTCAGTAGCGTTGAGTTTTGATGTATGTGTCGAATGTTTTATTAGTTTATGCGTTTTGTTTGAATAGTAGCTCTTTTTGAATAAAAAAACGTGTTGATTACGTAAAATTTGTGAAGTAAATTTATTTTTAAGGTTTAAATAACGTTTTATGTTAATATATCCGGTTAATGTTTAAATGTTCTAACAAATAAGTGTTTAAAATGTTATATAATATGAGTATAGAGCATGAGTTATAGTTGTTTTTGGTGAAAAATTTGTGTTTATCACCTAAAATTTGTAAAAAGATTTTTTTTAAGTATCAATAGTACTTAGTACTTCTTTATACTTTTAAATTATTAATCTTATGTTAAAAGTATATTTAAATTTTTGCTAACAAAATAACCGTTGGTAAAGAACTACATAAACATTAAAATGGCGTTTTTATTAAAATTTTTAATTAAAATTCAGTATATCTATAAACCCATGCAGAACTATAAATATTACTCAGTCACAGCAATAAGGATATTTATACAAACATGTAAGTAATACGTGTGTATATATAAGCGTAACGTGAAGATATATAATAACATAACCCTTTTGGTGAAAATAGAACTATTAACAGTACTATAGTGCTTCTCATATCTAAGACATGACTTTTGAGCTTGGGATAGTAAAATTACTACGCGATCCCAAAAAATATATGAAGATTTTGGCCTCGGTGGAAATTACTACCTGACTTTTAGTTTTACTATCCGGAAAAAACATTTTACGAACCGAAAGTAAAATCCCTATGCTGAGCATAGTAATTTTACTACAGCATTTTTTACAGTAAGAGGATTTATGCTGACTACAAGATTTCGCTAAACAAGCATATAGCTGATGTCAAACATCCGTTGCTTAGAATTGAGGAGTTCTTTGCAGTATTAAGTGGAGGTGAGTTATTCACTAAACTGGACTTTTCAAGAGCATACAACCAGCTGGTAGTGTCGAAAAAATCTAGCAAGATGCTTGCTTTAAGCACGCACATGGGCATTTACTTGGTCAAGAGACTTTCTTTTGGAAATCGAAAAAGTCTTACAAGGTGCAAAGGGATGGTTGTGTTCATCGACGACATTCTGGTTACCGATAAGGATTCTCGAGAACATCACGAAAATTTAATGGAGGTTTTTTAAAAGATTATACCAAGCAGATCTCAGATCGCATTTTGAGAGATGTGAATTCTTCAAAAAAGAAGTCACGTACCTTGGGCACGTAACTGACGCAAGTAGTTTGCGCTTGGACCTAAAAAAAATAGAGGCAATTTTTAATCTGGCCAAGCCAAGGAACTTAATTAGCGCAAAGTCGGTCATAGGTATGGATTGCTATCATGCCAAGTTCATTTTAAATGCATCAAGCCTTCAGGGTGTTCAAAAAGGAGCTGACATCAGGACGAGTCTTAGCCAATTTTGATAAGAATTTGCCAATTAAGCTCATGTGTGATGCATCTAGAGTTAGAATTGGGGCCGTGCTGTTGCATGTTATGCCTGATGAGGCAGAAAGGCCCATAGCCTACGCATCGATGATGCTAAAAGGGACTAAAAAAACTACTCCGTTATCCACAAGAAGTCTCTCGTGTTATATTGGGCCGTAAAAAAATCTTACAAATACTTGATGGGTAGCAAGTTTATTTTATGCATGGATCACAAGGCACTACGAGAAATCTTTTGTGAAGAAAGAGGCTTTCCTCAAATGGCAACGAGGAGGTTGCAGAGATGGGCCCATTTTCTTAGTGGGTTTAGTTAAACCATCCAGTATGTGAAAGGAATTAAAAACAAAACTGCTGATAGTTTTCCCAGATTTCCTATTTTAAACTCCAAACCCGTGAAGTGTGATTGGGAATACACCAACTTCGGTACGGAGAACTATGCCCTCCAATCAAGGCCAACGATGTTGTTCATGAAACAAGAAGAGATCCCATCATCAGTATCCTGCTTTGCTATGTAAGGGAAGGTTGGTCTTATAGCGTGGAGGAGAAAATCAAGCCTTACAAAGGAAAAAAGATCAACTATGTATTAATAACAACATTTAAATAGGACTATGGAGTGATTGTCCCAGCCAAACTCTGAAAATCTCTTACAGGATGTTCGTGGATCACATGTACGTATAGTCAAAATGAAGGCAATTCCTAGGCAGTTCTATTGGTGGTCTCATTAAGACACTCAAGTCAAAACCCTCGGGAAATCGTGCAAAGTGTATGAGTTATCGTTGAACAACCCAGAGAAGGCAGCATTAATCAAGTTCAGAGAGTCTGAAAGCCCAATGAAACGGGTTCACGTGGATTATCTGGGACCCATACACTAAAAAATGTTTTTATTAATGGTTGATACTTACTCTCGGTGGCCAGAAATCTATAAAGCATCTTCAGGAAAAACGACAAGCAGTCATAGAATTGATCATTTGAGAGAGTGCTTTGCCAGGTTCAGAATTTCAAAAGTGCTGTTCTCTGATAACGGCCCACAGTTCGCATCAGAAGAATTTGAAAATTTCTACAGATTAAATGGCATAAAACAGTGGACTTTAGCACCCTATAATTCAGCAACGAATGGCCTAGCAGAGAATGTAGTAGGAAATTTTAAGAAAGCCCTTTGTAAGATGTTAAGTGATGAAAGAAGCAAGGTAGTCATCGTTAACACTATATTGCAGAGGTATTTATTTAACTATAGAAAAGCTCCTCATTGAAGTACAGGTGTTTCACCAGCCCTTTGGATGCTCGGTAGAGATTTTAGAAGTCGCTTGAGTATGTTGACAGAAAGACAGAAGGCGGAGCAAGAAATCAGGTCAAGTACTTTTATGTCAATGGAGAAATAAGTGTAAGAGAGGGCAAAATGGTTCTTGTCGAAAATTATAAGAACCCATTAAAACCAGTGTGAGAACCAGTCATCATCTCATAAAAATTAGGTGAAAGAATCTAGAAGTGCCATCCTATTGCTAATCCCATGATGTCATGAAAAAGACATACAGATCAAACTCTGAAAACTGCAGTTCCATTTCCCCGTAATGATCAGGTAAAGGCTCAACAGGCCAATCAACGGAACCAAACGGTGCAGTACGACCAGCCTGCTGTAGAAGAGAGCCTTGAGGCTCGAGGCACTCGAGGACTGCCTTCCACGGGTCAAAGCATTAGTGACAGTTTCACAAATCAGTCAATCAGTGCAAGTAAAAACATAATCAGAACCTCTGAATCCAAGAAGAATGAGCATTCACTCAGAGAAACACCTTCAAATATAAATATGTGGTCAAAAAAAATTGTTAAGGCCCTGGTGACACTTGACTTATAATAACCTGCTTATAAGCTTAATGCTCAAGCAACTTATGCGGGGCGAATTACAGGATGTTGAGTCACTGCATTACTAGCAGTACATACAGGCATAACCATAAGCAACAGTACAGTCAGTTACTTCCTGGTCAGCTAGACGTTCAGTCGTCAGGACATATCGTCCCTCACATTAGTTACATCTCAGTAATCTCATCACGAGTACTTGAATAAACATATTTATTTAATCAATCGTTTTAGAAGCGTGTTTGTCTATTACTATACCCCAGGTTATGAGATCACAGAAACAATTACTGAGCAAACCGTTTGGGAAACTGATTCTATTAATCTAAAAGAACGAATTTATGAGTTTGAGAGTACTTTGAAAGTTGCTAGTGTTATTATGCCTTTTTTTGTTTAAAAATTTTTAACACTGTGTTCAATTTTAAATATATGAAAGAAAATGAAAGTAATAAAAATATCACAATTTCTTACAATAAACTGTAAAAGTATTAATCTTAAAAAAAGATTCTTTATATTCTTAAATAAGATATTAAGTATTGCCACAGAAAATAAGATGTCAATCCAAATTTGTTTGTCTTTTAAAATACATTAAAAATAGTATGCATTCCTTTATACAAATATTTATTTTTTTATTTATATTTTTTAATNTTAGTTTTATTTAAATTTTCTGTTAAATTTAACTAATGCTTCTCTTTATAAGTCTTGAAACAGCATTAACAGTACAGAGTTAAATAGATTCAAAAAAAAAATTCGTCTGATAATGAACTTTTCTTTCAATTAACAATATGGTTAAACATATGGACCGTCGTTTAGAAAAAAAAATGTATTCCACTAAATATCTATCTTATTTTATATATCATGTAAAGTAACTTAATTACTACATATTTGACAACTAACTTTATTACTACAATAGTCGTAAACCACAATATTTAAAATTAGCTGTTACTACAAGTTGGCTATTAAAGTGCTGAAATTAGTTGCTTCCTTTAAAGAAGCTAATCGTAAGTTATGACTTTCTTAAACAACTATGTAACATAAAAAAAAAATGTTAGTTTATGTTAAACCTATGACAATGCTCTAACTGTCAAAGTCACCCTTACCTAGAGTAAGAAATATATTGTAGAACAAAGCAAAAGTTTTTAACTAATATCTTTAAGCTGAGTTATTAATAAAATATTTATTTAAAATGTTTTACCAACGTCTAAGCAAGAACTCACTTGATCTAATCTTACTAATATATAAAGGAAATTCGCTAAAACCGTTGTAATCGCTAACCGCGAAAACTACTGAACCGATTTTGCTGAAATTTTGCATACTGATTCATGATACTTCCTAGATGGTTTTAGTATAGTTTTTATCTTAAAAAATTAAATAATAATAGCAATAAATGAGCTCAAAGATTTGCAAAAATACGCCATCTCTTCACTTTAGTTCAGTAGAATCCGCTAGGTGGCGTCGACATAAAATCGAAGATACCTGGAACATAAATAAATAAGTGTGGTTATAATAGGCCGGAGCGTCTCAGTAGTGATGTAGTCGAGCTTCGGCAGTTCAATGAGCTGTATAGAGAATGCTGATGATAGTCTTGCAGTTGGGTATCCCGGTTACGGACGACACTCTTCTCTAAGGGGGAAGGGACCTAGGTGTCCATTCACCCTGAATCTCGACGAGTGCGATAAAAAAAAAAAAAAATTTCAACCAATGCCGTCTCTGCCACAATATCAGGAGACATATCTAGCCAGAGCACAATCTGCACCAACTCTTCAGAGTTGTGTGGCAGTCCCACCATCCCACCTGGTGCAGTTAGAGAGTTTATGGCTACAAATGTAAGCAAGGGAAAACAGCTCTGAGGGGCATGGCAGCCACAACGGTTACCTTCTTGGTCGTCGGGTCCCCAACGCGCTTACCCACATGTTCCCGTCTAACGATCAGCGGTTGATTATCCGGGGAACGACCCGAGACGAGATATTCTTTGGTCAGCGGCGTACCTGCCTCCATCACAGTCTCCGTACATCGAGACTCCCAGGGTAAGAATCGAGCAACCCGTAGCCAGCTCTTCATCATCAGGAATAAAAATAAAGAATAGCCTGGAAGTTTTACCACTGGCGCTTTTTAGGGCCATTATTAGTATTTACGTTCCCTACTTAACTATCAATTTCATCGGTTCTTTTTAGGGGCCGCCTAAGTGTAAAATAACTTGCCAACAAATACATTTTTACTACCATTTCCGGAAGCGATTCGTCGACTAAAACACTGTATTAACTAAAGACGGGCACTATTAAACCAAGTCAGCCAGTCACTAACAGACGTCACCTGCGGAGTTGTTCATCGCAAGGCTGGAAAACCCGGTGACCGACGACCCTATACTACCCTCTCGATTCTAAGCATTCAACCAGGAATCGCTGATCCTCTTTAAGGTCTGCGTTGGGCAAACCTATAACAGCTATGAAGGAAAAAAAACTTGAGCCAACGGGACAGCCTCCACTGGACAAGTATCACTAACCAATCTCCCCATCTAAGATTACCAAAACAATTGAATCTGCAAATAAAAAAGGTGCTTTAGACACCAACGTCTTCGACATTATACCGGGAGACGTTGAAAAAGAGCACTACAACTAGCTCCAAAGCTTCAGACTTTGTAATTTTACTCCCGATCAGTCTGGGTTTTCAACAGCAAGCCAGAGAAGATCACTCTGAGGTATTCAGGCAGTCACAATTGCTGTTAACTGTAGTCAAGAAATAGTTAACTTAAGAAGCTCACCTGTCTTTTTTAGGGCCATCGGACGTCGAACTACCTTGCCAACAAATATATTAGAACTTAACAAAGTTGACAGAAAACAGCTTTTAGGGGTCACAAAAATTTTAGGCATGCCAAAAGTTGCAAGAGGGTAAATTGGAAGAAAAAATTTAAGTGTATCTAATAAATACAATTTTATTTAGGCGTTAAGAAACTGACGCAGAAAATTTATCGAGATTGAAACAGCAGCGTCAAAATTGACAACCAAAGAGTCCATTACGTGAGAGATCAGCTTTTCATTGTACCCTCACAGCAATTTCTGAAATCTTTAAAGATCCTACTTCAGATTTTTTAATAAGTAGAAAATGTATTTGTGTTTTTGTGGCAGTAAAAATGTAGGGTTTAAGGTCCAGGACTTTGTGGCTCTGGTTATAAAGTTGTGAGAAATGAGAAAAAGATTTTGTTTGTTAATAAATTTTTGGGGGGTTTAAAATCTAAACAGCTTTAAAAAATAGCCGTTTTCGTGAATTACACGGAAGAAACTGTAAATCAACAGCTTTTAATGGTTACCGATTATTTTATGGCATAAAGAATGCACGGTACTTTTCAGCATAGTTATTTTTTTGAATTTTTACACCTTATTATTTGACCAAATGAATTATATGGATTCCGGAATAATATGTTTTTAATAAGAAGATTATTGTTCTGAGATGTATCAGGAATATGTGTAAAATTTCTAACTCAAAATGTTTCACATTACATGTCAACACACTACGGTGTTTTATTTAGTAAGTCTCGGGCGAAGCCGGGACGGGAGGCTGCTAATATGTAATATAGTTTGACATATATTTCTTTGTTACGTAGTTAAAAGATTTTTATGGCTGCTAAGAATCCTACCCACCCCTAGCTGCCCTTATCTCTTCACCTCGTGCAGCAATTTGAAGCAATGCCACCTACAATGAAGAAGTTATTAATTTTAACTAACAAGAATACATAGAATCTATAGGAAAATGATCTGTTTCAAGCGTTTATTTCAACAGTAATGTATATTTAGCAACTTACGAAATTTGTTAAAAAGTTGAGTATACTTTTAAGCCGAAAATCACCTATTAAACAGTACCTTACTAAAAATATGTTTTGTCGTTCCAGAATAAAACTCTGTTAGTACGTAATACGATTCTTCTTGAACATCAAATTATTACGTTCAGTACTTTTAAATCAGCACTTTAAAAATTAATATTTACTATGCTCACTTATAAGTTATATCCATTGCATACTAGAGATTTACTTTTTTTTTCATGAAATTAATAAAAAAAAATTATTGTTTGCTATCAATTTGCTACTTGGGACTCAAAGAACTTATTTAAGTTGTTAAAATATACACTTGTAATCTGTCCTTGTCTATCTAATAGTGTATATTCTTGTTAGTTAGCATTAATATCTTTTCCCCTGCAGGTAGCGTTGCTTTGAATTGCTGCATAAAGGGAATGTCTGGCCTCGTTATCCGATATCTTTTGACCCTAAGCGACTCTATTCACTCTCATTTGCCACTGGCATCTTAACTTTATTTTGTTTGAGTATAACTTATGGAATTAATATTTTTTGGCTGCTCCATCTCACCTCTATCTCCTCTTAGCCACTGCCCACCTCTTATTAGAAGAATAATTCTCAATTAAAATCTTACTTTGTTAATTTCTTTCACTTCTTGCGTACGGTCATAGCACATTAGCTTTTGATAAAAAATTGCAATAAAATTTTAAAAGACCTTAAATTAGTATCGTAGTACGTAAAAAACTGTTATTTAATAATTGTGTATGGCATAATGTAAAATATTAAACAATAAAAAGTTTTTATTAAAAGAAAAAATTAATTATGTCTTTGGTCACATAAGTGTATATCTCTTCAGATGTATTAAATACTCTGTGATCATAATACATATTTATTTTATAAGATAGCAAAATACTTGAACAAAATGCATCGCTAATAATGTATCTGTAAGACTATCATGACGTTGCTATTGAGAATATTACAACGGTTACTTTATAAAATTGTAATTTTATTTAAAATAACTATTAAATATTTTTTATCATATAGGATATGTCATCAGTCAAATTTATACTTCATTTTAAATAAGGAGTGTTCTATTCATCACTATTGTACACTGTTAAATAACATAGTTTTCAAGATTTATGCCTTAAAAGAAGCTTTTCTTTCGTAACAAATATGTACACAAAAATAGCTATTTTGGCCGATGTTCAAGCACCGTCCAGTTTTCCATTAATATATCATAAAACATTGATGTCTAAGCTAAAATCAATTAACAACATGAATAATTTCTTACATTACTGGTTAAATAACGTATAATACGCTTATTCAGAATAAGTAGACAACATTGTACTTTAATAGAAATATGTTGTTAGTATTTTTTTCTGTATCTATAATTTTATCCGTTAGTCCTACTATTTTTTTATCATTAAAAGCTGTATTTGATTACGTTGGAAGACATAAAATATGGCTAGTTTACTTAATTATAACGCAAGGGTCAGAACGCTCTTTGTCTCAGATTATAGTTATGCTTATATTTTTGTAGAAAACTTAAAATGTGAGAGTGCTCTTAAAAGTTACACAACTATTTTTGCACAAAGTTATTTTATAAAATGTGTTAGCTTACACTACTAAACGAGGTTTTAATTAGTATATTGCATACTATATACCCTGCAACATTACATAAAAAATTTTTGGGAGCAATAACATACGCAGCAAAATCTTATAAAATCTGTTGGCAGGATCATATTTTGTGATCAGGCAAAATGTCACAGTTATTAGATATAGTGACACACAGTTTTTTTCTCTTTCTATTATTTACCATTACCATGAGGGTCAGACATAGCTTTTTTTTTCCAAACATAGTGTTTTTCAGCCATCGGTGCAAATCTAGACAATGATCAGATGTTTGAACATTTTAACACCAGAACTTACCTTAGCATACCTATAATTACGTTGACGAAGCGTAAGAGGAACAGTTAACTGATCCTGGAAATCCAACATCACAGGTAAAAAGGCGAAATTTAAGTAGACACCCATCCAATTACTCGCAGCACTTAAATGCTGCTTTACCTCGGAGAACAACGGAACTGCAACTCTACCGCTGCACCACTGTGACCACGTGACATATAGTCCAAGCGAAATGTCAGAATAATATGACAATGAGGCAAAATGTCATAATTATTAGGCGAAGTGACATACATTTTGGGCATAATGTAATGTGACATTTTAGGCAAAATAACATATGTAAGATCTTGAGTTTCGATAGCTGGAGGAAAAATTTATAAATTAGGCAAAATGTTACAATTAATAGGCGAAGTAACATAAATTCTAGGCTTTGTGTCATGTGCACAAATACAAAAGTTCTGTTGGCTAAAACGAATTTTAGAGTAAGACAAAACGTCATGAATATGAGGTGAAGTGACATAAATTTTAGGCGAAATGTCAAAAATTAGGCGATATGTCATGAGTTAGGCGATTTGACAGTTAGGCGAAATATCAGTGTCGCCACCTGTATCTTCCCTTGGCCCTTTCTTAATATTTTATATCTAATAATATTACGTATTAATTTTAAAAAGCTAACTACAATTTGATTTGATAAATTATCGGAAAAATATCTTTTCCAAATAAATCTTTTATCATGAATATACTGATCAACTTATTTTGGATGTTTATTTTTTTCATATTTTTTGTTTATTAAAAGAAAACGTAAAATTTTTCATTACGAAAAATTGTCTTCTAAAAGAATAGTAACCACATCGAAACTTTGTCCGTGTGATTTATTTACTATTAATGCAAAGCCTGGTACAAATAAAACTAATTTTCTACGGACAGTAAAAGATAATAATAAAAACTTAGAATAAAAATTTGCCAGAGCAATACATTACTTTTTATACTTTTGACTGTAGTGGTTTCTGCTTCGAAGTTGTGTTTCAATAATTCTAAAATTAATAACATTCTTTTATTACACAGTCCGTCAAATGTACTGAAACATCTGATAAACATTACTTATGAACTTATTTTTAAATGTAGTTTAAGTGGTAGGAAGTCTTCATATTATATTTTTCAAAAATGTCCAGAGAGAAATTTAAATGTACATTATTATCGACATCCTCACAGATTGCAGAATCAACGTTATGATTAATTTTTATATTACTTTTAATACGATTTATAATTTTTAAATTGAATCACATGGTGTAATTACTATCTATTTTTAAAATGATATCAATTAAGGTACATGTAGTATTATTTGTATCATTTTTTAGTTTTCGACAAATGTCATTTATTAACCTATCGATGGGAACCAGACATTCGTTAATTTTTTAGCAGTCTACAACATTTGGTCTTGATCTCTAGATGTATGTTTATGTATGTATATATATATAT
>NW_019379646.1:446317-516476 GCF_000648655.2 Copidosoma floridanum
TAAATAGTTATTTAAATTAAATATAAGTAACAAAAAACCATGTTCAGTAAGAGGTTGCATCTTCTCAAAAATTGTTTGTAGTCAAAGAAAATACGCACACATGTTTAAGGGTGTAAGATAAAACACCGTAATAAATTGTCCTTCAAACTCATTTTAGAAATTAAATTAAATAACATAAATAAAAAATTAAATAACATCATTCATATTTTAAAAGGAAAAACTTTAGAATCATAGATTTTCTCCCGTGCATGACAGACTTATAGAAGTATATTTTTAAAACTTCAACCTTCAACATAAATTTAATTCTATCTTCTCAAACAAAGTTTTTTTTCCTCAGTAATCTTTTTATTTGCAAAAAAAGTAGAGAATTCTTACAGATCAGATAATACCTAATCATTAGAATAGCTCAGAATCTTTGATATCATTCCGATAACTATAATGGGTTAAATATACATATAAACATAATGGGTTATAGACACTGACACTACTAAATATTTTTTTATAGTCATACACGAAGTCTTTTATGGGATGCACCATTAAACAAACAATTTTAATGATGGCCTACGCTAAGGGATGTAACGCGTGAAAGTGACACAGGCGTATGACTCGTATCATATTCGACAAACTGGTACTCCAAGCAAAATAACTAAAGGAACAAAACAAAATTTGCAAATGTCAACAAATGCGGATATGAACATACAGAGTAGACAACAAATAAGTACATTACGATAGTAATGCATGCGAAAGGCAATTAACGTATGCGTGTCAGTCACATAACCTCTCGCACGAGTGATGTGTACAACTTGTTGACACAGCGTGCGTGGAGAACGAGATTATGAGCCATCTAATATGGCTATGCAAAGACATTGACCCACAAATGCACCCACATATGTGCACAGCATGAGCTATAAGTAGCGTGTGTAAATTGAGAACTTTAGAGTCACAACACATGGCTCATAATCGAGTCCCCATGCTGTGCTGGGTCAAAAAATTATTTTTAGTTCCCTAGGCTAGCAAAGTAACTTTTCCAATCTACTGACAATCATATTCTTTTTCCAAAAAGAGGCGTTTGATCTGGTTGGAAGTAATTGAGGTAAATGGATTTAAATTCCATGCTTTTTAATAAATTTATCACAGAAATTCTTTCAGGTAAGGATAATTTTTGAACCACAGCTCCCTGATATGATCTCTATCATATTTTTATTACGTAAGTAAATAAAACTATTTTATGCGTTTGACATTAAAAAAATCATACACGGATTCTTAGGTTTTATTATTATGAGGGTAAGTGGTAACGTGTCTTGGAAACACACACAAAGAACAGTTATTAACATTAGTGACTTAAAATCCAAACTTTTTAAGCCACTTTTTTTACTTCTTTAATAATGAGAATTTTTGTAGCTTTTCTGCACATCATCCCCTATCTTAATTTTATATTTATAATTCTGTGGTGATTTACACAAAGCAAAGGGTACTGAAAATAGATACAGTGCTGCTTTTACATTGGTTATATAAAAGGAAAGAATATCTTATTCCTCAATCACGTAATCATTGCCAGGTGTTCAAAGCCTTTTATATTTTACGTATATTCCATGATATTTTATTTTTCATACAAAAACCATAAAAACCTTAAATTGTTGTTCACATCGTTCATTATCTTTACATTTAGAATATAATTGGGTATTTGATCAGACGCTTCCTGCTAACTTTCATAGCCAAAATTTCGTACTTATGTCATTATCATTCTTGTTTGAGTGTTTTTAGTATTTAGTATCAGTAGTTTATTTCGGTGATTGTCCATTAATTGCACTTTGCTAAGCAATACGGTCATGTAAAATTCAGCCGTACCCTGATGTATAATCAGAAAAGTTTATGCTAAGATTCAAGTTCTTATTGCAGATCACCAAAATAATTTTTGACAACTCATTTGTTTGCATTTGTCAATGAAAAAAATAATGTACTAAATTTAAATAGAGTTTACATTTCATAAATTTTGAAAATAACAATTGCACCTTTCTCATTTGTATGATTTGTCCTTCAGGCTTTTACATCATAGCCTGGCTTCTTCGTCAAAAAGCATGTCTTAGCGGTTGATATAAGTCTTGATGTCGGGGGTAAAAATAAATTTTTAGAAAGCTCTTAAGCTTGATGAATACAAATTTGTTTTCCCTTAGCCATTAAGTAAACTCACTTTGTGTACCTATGACACGACAACGTAGGGCACAATCCACGAAAGTTTCATATCTTAAGGTCTCTTAGAGTTAACACTTCATTAGATTTTGCAGCAGAAATTTTATGATTTGTAATTGCATAAAAGTTATTGCTATATCTAATAAATGTAAGTTTATGTTTTACATTGAATACTTTTTAACGATAGTCTTTAGCAAAACCGAAATTGATTCTTACAGGAATTATGATATTAATTATGAAGGCATTAGGTGTCCCGTGCACGTAAGAATCGTGCACATAAGTATTGTGCACTAAAAATTGTACACATATCTTAATAATATCATACGTTAATCTTAATTAAAATGCTCGAGAGCTTTTAATGCTCTCACATTTTTTCCGTCAAATGGTATTTTTGAAAAAAAAAAGTGAGAGAATCAACGACTATTCCGTGAGACAAAGTGTTGATATGTAATAAGTTGTGACACAGATTTTTCCGTTGTTCAAATGGAACTGGAAGGGCAAACTGGATGTTAAGTATTTAAAGCATTTGATTTTTTTTTAACTTCACTTTATTTAAGTATAGTTTTTGTGTATGTATTTCGTAAATATACAAACCAATTATAATTACCAGTAAATATGTATGAAAGAAATCTAAGCCTGTCCAGTGCCTCCTGCTTACAATCGACCACTCAATGCCCATTTTCGTTTAACGTTGCATTCTAATACGCTTTTCGTACACATTCAGCATTTTCGTAAAAATTAGTTTTATCCAGTGTTATATTAGAGTACAATCGCGAGAGTTGTGGAACAAAATCATTCATAAAGTTTTAAGACTTGCATCCTGTGTGGGTTTGTAATAAAATTTAACTTATGAATAATACACTTTCTTTTCTGTTTATGATGAGTTTCTTTTGAACAATAATCTACAACTACGTCACTAGACGATGTATGCATTAAATCTTTGATAATGAATAATTTTTCTACTTTGAGGCTTGTCAACATCATAAAAATTAAAACATTATTTTTTCTTGTAATTTTTCTCCTTAAGGTGGTTTTCCACGCAAGTCCTAAAAATCTGAAAAACTTTTTTTAATAAAAGGAAATGATCTGGATCTAGTGCTAGCCTTATTTAATTGTCCCCTACATAATATATATAGAAGTCTTGAGATATTTGGGCTTAAAATTATAACCGTTATCATACATTTTTACAGGGCTGCATAAAAAATACGTTGTTTTATGTTTATAACAAGCCAAATAAACTGGTTATGGGAAATAAGCATGTACGTTTTGAAGATAAAGTCTTCGTCTTTCAAGAGCTACATAAAAATAAAGGGCCATGGGTCAATTAAGCGATGAATTTGTAATGAAAAAGGAAAATAGTTATTTTCGAAAGTTCATGAGGTTAACGAGGATAGTAGACATACTGGCTTATTTTGCCGCTTAAGATTAAAAAAAACTTTTAATTCGAATGAATTAAAGTTTGTTCTTATAACCACTTTGAGTTTCATTCGATTTTTATAACATAATATGCTAGACACTATATATACTAGATACAGTCGGAAGACAATACACAAGCAAGTTGTAAATATATGCACGAAAGCTTATTTTCTCGACTTTATGTTTAACTAAAAATACTTTTAAAATCTTTTGACTTAAGGAAGTCCCTTTTTTAGCAAGTTCGACTCCAGATGTTTACAATTTTAAAATTACTCACTAGTACAAAACTGCGCCCACAGTCATGACATTTGCATTTTTTTATTTTAGAAGTATTCTGATTATTACAATAAATGCTTGCATTCCCGTAACAAACTATACTGCAGTTTTACCTGCAGACCTTTCCACAGAATTCCCTGTAGACATCCTGCAATGCAGTCTTTTCTGCATATTTATAGCACAATAATCCTCTGAGCAGCAGCTATTTTTGCAGACTTTCCTGCAGACTGTGCTGTCTCACATTTTCAAAAAAAGAAGGTATGTCAGGCGTATCTATTGTTACTATCCGACTAATAACATCTTAACTAAAAAGTTACAGTTTTTGTTTGAAACTTTTTTTTACTGATTTTTTATTTAAATTTTCAGTTTTTTATAAATTGTTTAGAAATTTTGAAAGTCTTTAGTATAGTATTATCATCCGCATGATGACGCTTTGTATTGTTGGTGTGCCTTGGATAACTTTGATCGGGACAAAAGTTTTTTTCTAGAAAATTTAAGAGAGGCAAGTCTGCAGAGTGTTTTCCAGGAAATTCGCTGGAAATTCTGCAGAAAAGTCTGCAGATAAGGCTGCAGCATAGTACGGTACGCGATTACTTGCCGTAAGTGAAATCAAGTGACTTCTTATTTGTATGTAAAGTAAAGTCTCCCATTATAAAAAATTCCTAAAAACATGTCCTCTCCTAAAAATACTTATTGGACATTAACTTCATTAAATTAGGAAATTAAATTTTCTCATCAAAAAATTTTCTTTTAAATTTACTTTTTTTACTTCTTTAATAATGAGAATTTTTGTAGCTTTTCTGCACATCATCCCCTATCTTAATTTTATATTTATAATTCTGTGGTGATTTACACAAAGCNACTTAATTTTTCGATCTTATGAAAATTAAAATTTAACTCTCTTAAAGGTTGCTTGAAATCCCAAATTTTTAAGGTTACGTTAAAACATTTAAAACTTATAATTCACTTTTAATTTTATTAAATTAATTGTTTTTTACATTAAAAAATGTATTTTATAATAGGTAACTTTTTTGTTATAAGACTCCTATTACAAAATATTTAAGAAACAGTTAATTAATAACCTAATCTTGATAAAACACTGCTATTTTTAGTACTAAAGTTGCACCAACTTGTTTAGAAGCGCTTTGTTGAGATTAAGATACTAAAAACATAAAATTGGTTAAGAACGATGGATTTTTTCAATATTAGTCTCCTCTTCCAATCAGTATCATTTTTTCAGAGCCACGCTCTTTTGTCATAAAAAAAACTTGTGAGTAATATCTGTTACTTTGAGGAGCGCAAAAGAAAGTAGGAAATTCCAAAGTTTGTTCATACAATATTCATCACAATTGAAATTGAATTATGTTTAACGTTATCTAAAAATTTCGTCTATGTTTTATATCGAAGTATACCTTTTTTAAGTAATAGGAACCGGCATAAACGTCCTAATATTAGTAAAGTGGATACGAATATATCTTGTTATATTATTCAGAAAAAGGCTCATAGATTATGAAATAAAGTTATAACATGTTTGTTAGGGTAAAAAACAATTATTCAAATTTTAAGTCCTGTAAACTATCACAGTAAATAAATTCATGTCATCACTGGAAGTAATAAGCATAGCTTGAACCAGTGCAGATGTAATATTTTACATGCTTTCAGTGGACTCAATTACCCGCTGTCAATATTATGTGTAATTTTATCATATATTTTATTTTTTCTACTTTCTTGTTCTAATTCACGAAAAGCTTTGTTAAGTTTTTTTATGAAAACAATCGAAAATATAAAGTATTGTGAAAGTTTAGGAACCTGACAACACCCACAACTGTGCTATTATTCACTTCCCATTCTTATTTATTCTCATGCTTAATTTTTTTTTTAAATTGCAAAAAAAACTTCTTTTCAGGAAAGCATTACATTGTGTTTTTCACTTGACAGCTTTGAAGTTGAAACACAGCTGGACTGCCAATAATAAGCTCAAACAAAGATTTTTCTAAGCTCACCCTTAGCTTCAGAATGGTTTTAACCCTGAAATTGTCTGCAAACAAAATTTTGTCTGTGCTGCGCATAAATTTGTATGTTCTTAAAATCAAGTAGTGCTGACAGCAGTTCGATATCGGCTAAAGGCATTTTATAGTGGACTGTATGCAGCATTATAGAAATAAATGCTAGTTCAGTAGTGAGTTGTAATGTGTAAAAGAATTAAGTATCGCAAATACAATTAACACATTCTTGTGGAAGGTCTTAAATAATGAAGTTGGTTATCAGAAATACATGAAATTCTTATTTACTAACAGTTATAATCACTCGTACAATTTCTATGTCTTTGTAGGAGGTATGCAAGCGTCAGCTATAGAAAGTGTTTAATTTTTTAATAAAAATAAGTTATAAATTACTAATCACAGATAATGATATAAAGATAATGATAGTTTTTTACGTTTACAATCACATTTTATTACCGATATAGTAGATTAATTTAAATCATCCAACAAAACACTGTGTGATTAGAAAATGGAACGAGTAGAAATACCGTCCAAGCGACAATATTTCAAATAAACCTCTATAACGTATCGAGAAGGGTACAGTTGCCGATTGAGTAAGAATGTTCAGTAGTAAAATGTGGTTTCAACAAATATTTTTTTATGTAATGAACAAACAATCACGATAAAAGTATATCTTAGATAAAAAACGTTAAAATTAAAGCCATGGTACAATGTGTTTTCAGGCTGGCAAGTACGGGACTGTACGCTTTCATCAAATTTTTTGGTGATTTGAAAAAGTCCTTCATACCATCCTAATTGCATTCCTAACTTTACGCTGACATCTGTCTCATACGGTAACACACTTATTTCTAGTTAAGTATTGAGTACCCACAATATGTATACATCTAGAAGAGCAAGAGAAAACTTGTAGTATCGCTTTTTTTTAATACAGTATTGTATTACTTGTCAGAGAATATTACTGCAGAACGTTTACCACAAAGGCTTGTTTGGTAGGATTTGTTCAAATCACCAACATGTATTTACTGTAGCATAAGAATTAGCCACAAAAATTGCGTATTGGTTAACTATAACTTTCCTTATATTTTGAATTTGAAGAAATCTCAGATTAACATGTAAACTTACGAATGAATCACTTAAAATTTTAATTGTAAGGAAATGATTCATAGAAATGTTCCAATTTGTCTTTGAACCATAGATAGCTATGGAATAAATCTTTTTATTTTTGAAGCAGACAATCCAGTTGCTTATTGTAGTAATATATTCACGAACTCACAGCCATTTGAAGATAAATCTTCTACACGACGAAGACTAGAAAATAAATCTGCCTTCATATGATGGTAAGGATGCTTGCCCGAATGGTGGGCCTAAAAAACGAATTTTTCGTCCTTAGCAGTATCGCAAGCAGACTAAAAGGAAAAGCGGTTATGAATTTTGTACACAGATTGGCTTAACGTAGAACAGTTCAGGAATTTCTTCGGAAACTTTTAAACCGGAATGCTAGTTTAAACAACTCAGACACATGAATGGCACAACTGAAGATAATTAAACAAGAAAATCAGAAATGAATAAAAGACGACAGCAAAAAGGTACGAGATCTGTTGAATAGGCTAAAAATTCTACATAAGTCAAACACACACCTATTGTCAATTCAAAACAAGATCTGAAAGAAAGAGTGAAAGTGAAGGCAGTTGAACAATTAAATTGTGGCCTGCACCTGATATTCAGGTGTTAAATCACAAGTTTAAGTCCTAGAGACCTCTGTAAAGCACTAATAAAAGTACTAAAAATTGAAAGCTACCTTAGTTTACGACTCATAATTCTAGTAAGTACAAGTACAAGTGCACGGACTACATACAATAATGCAACAACCGACTAAGTACAATTAGTAAACCTAGCAAGAAAAAAACAAAGTCAGACAAAATTATTTGTGGGGCACAAGCAGCAGCAGCAGAAAACAAAAAACACGGCACATATTGTTACGGCTAAATTGGTAATTTGGTTAAGAAATGCCAAGAACAACTAGAGTTAGTAAACGACAAAAAAGCTTTAAAAGACAGTGGAACCAAACTAAGGGGAAGTCAATTTATTGTCAGAGACCAGGGCACGATTTCAGAGACTCCTGCGCATGCAAGCAAGACGGGAAGGAAGAGAAGAGCCAGAGAAACGAGGAGATAAGTAACCCATAAATAATATCTTGAATGGCAGGAACGCCTATTATTATAAGTGCAGAAATAACAATATGAATATTAATAATTGCAATTGATATTACGGGGGTTGTAACATTGGCTCAGTAGAGAAATTCCCGTTATATGGTCCACATAATATAAACAATAGTTATGACATTATAAATAATAGGTATGACCCCAGAGTTAATAATTATTATGGCTTTTGTGGAAAAATAGCTCGAATAATAATAAAAGCAGGGAATCGTTTAACCACTAAAAAAATGTTTTTAAAAATAAGTATAGCAGAAACAGCTATTGTTAAAATACATTTCTTGCTTAAAGACATAACTGTATGCAGCGAAGTATGTTCTGCCCGTATATGAGTAAGAACATACTTATGTAGCAATATACTGTGTAAGAAGTCGCTTGTATGCAACTATAGCGATTGTATAAGTATATGTGCCGAAAACAGCCTTTTTGTTTGTCTATGTCAGTACGCTTACTTCGATTTAACAAGACGGTGAGTCAAGCCGTTGACTCTACTAACACATTAAAAGTGCAAAACCATTTTTGTTTGCCATGCATCTTTTAGCTTCAGTGGTTAAGCGATTCCTTAATGTACTAAATAGTTTATACATAAGACTTCTTATTGTTGTTTTATCTATTAAAAATAAAGTAATACTTTCTTGTTACAAAGGTGAGTGTGTGTATCATCAGTGATTTACTCCTTAACCCTCGTGTTTAAGTTTTTAATCACTGCTTCCTGCGCTCCGACCAGCTAGACCAATTTTTTATTTTAAAGGCTCTCTCGACTTCTTAGAAAGGGCTCAGAAGGAATCTTACTGTTTCGTAAAAGTTACGCTTCTCGGACTTAAACTTGGATTTAGAAATAATTTAAAAAAAAAATATTCATCAAACTTAAATGCAAAATAAGTTAGATTATATGTAATCACTAAAGTTATTATATACTAACCTTCTCCATCTAAACTGTGCTATCTATATTTTTTTTAATTTTAATTTTTAGAAACGACGCACTCATTTTTATAGTAAGAACCGCTGGAGTGCGAAGAACTTTGATAATTAAAATAACAAAGCAGTAAAAAAAGGCATCTGCTTCCATCAGAAGTCAAGCCTAGGCCTTCTTCTTGCCCAGAAGGCGCGTTAGCTAACTTCACCGCCAGACCCTTGGCAGACACCTTTCTCCACTGCTCTGCTTAGGCGTGTCTTAGGTCGAACGCTGATATCATAGATATTGATGTTATTAATTGATGGGTAAGTATTATATGTAATCAGTAGTTATTATACATATTTACCTCCTCCATCTTAATTGCGCTATCTATATTTTTTTAAATCTCAATTCATGGAAATGTCGCGCTTATTTTAATCGTGAAAATCGCTGGAGTGATATCTATGATATCCATAGAGGTATAAGAATAGAGGGAGCTATCCCTATGTAACTCTGTACTGTGAGATATTTCCACGTGCGAGAGAAAAAGCTGCAAGAAGGTCCCTTCTATTATCCTTCTCTAATTAGGTGAGCATGCGCAGTAAGGCTCTCGTCTCGACTCTCGACACTTGAGTCTGGGCTTTTTCATGTGGGTGAACATATGAGTTTGAACAATATTAGAATAAAAAAAAAAGTTAAAAAATTATAAGCCTTTTTGTCAATTGGAACTCTTTTCATTCATGAATTTTTAAAATCCATGCTTATGTAGCAGACATAGTGATTATTATTCATAATGACATTATTAACATGTGATAGCTATTTAATTGGCCTTGGAATATTGTAATCTTATTATTTTTCATACGAATCCTTTTGTTTTGATTATTTTCCATAGCAGCTTCATGTTTCAAACGTATATCTAAATATTTTGTGATAATTTGTACTAACAATTGATAACAGTGTTCAATCAAAACTTTTGGCCCACCACTGTGGACACTATCGTAAAATATAGTTTTTGGCAATCTTCTAATGGTTTCGCTTATTTATATGTTTCAAGATGCGGACCACATAGCCTGCCGCATGCTTCGCTATTTTATCTGTATATTCCGATGAAGTCCAATTATTTGGAATACAGTGATCGCGATCAAAAAAGTAATTAGAATTTCCAAATAAATTTCGTACCTGCTCAGTCAAAAATTTTTCATCAGTTTTTTGTTTTTTTACTTTGACGTCAAGATTTTGCATGGTACATTCTTCAGTCTTATTTTTAGGTAAAATTTCTTCTGATAAGCATGTCGTATCATCCATCGATTGAATGTTAGCTGATCCAGATAACGGGATATCAATTTTGTTTAGAATAATACTTTTATATGCGGATAAGTATTGCGTCGTGGTGGGATTATTATTGTGACCATTTTGTGCTCTAATACGAGAAAGCAACATTTCGATGTGATCCTGGGAAATTTTGTAGCTTGAAAAGTAATCGATAAAATTATTATCTATCAAATATTTTGACAACTTATTTAAATTTGTCAAGCATATAATGAAGCCTAAAAATCTGGTGCTAACAGAACTACAAAAAAGTACATTTTTTCTGACTTCACAATTTTTCAGTGAATTGGGGTTTTTGTTTTCTTTTTTACAATTAATTTTGACAGTAATTTAAAAATTTTCGATATACTTGATGTACTGGCTGATTTTCTCTTTCAATAAAGGTAATGATTTTTCATCTATACTACTAACATCACAACTGTAGGTACATTTACTTTTCAAATTGAGAAGATAAAAAATATCATTGAAATTTTTACAAAACTCGGATGTTGCTGAAGCTTTATAAAAATCATG
The DNA here is from genome assembly GCF_000648655.2 of Copidosoma floridanum. Next base: position 457,156 of record NW_019379646.1, read on the forward strand.
ATCTTTTATGTCGAATTCAAGAAATTTTAGTGCTGCACTATTACTCAACACCTGTGCTGCAAGGAACACCTTCATTTTCTCATTATGGAAATTCACGTGGCGATTCTTAATTTTACAGGCACTGTGCAGTTTTTCTGTTTGCTGTTTTTTATTTAGTAGCTGTATGTAGTCCCAATAAATAAAATTATTATTATGGATGAGAGGGCCGTTCAGAGCCATATAGTTTCGGACTAGCTTCAGACAGTGACATGGATCATAAAAAATGAAAATTGGACGAGCACTTAATGGGCGACAAAAATGTGGCTTAAATTTTCCATCTTTGTAATTGACGTTGGCACCTAAAATTCACAGGCTGTTCGATGAACCTTGTCATTATCAAATGTCACACTTACTACATTAACTCCATTTACCAACAAATCTTTTAGCAATACAGCTTTCTCTTCTCCATTTAAAGAATCAATAAGGTAATGTGCTACAGGTACTTTAAAATTGCAGTTTAAATATACTAACATAAATAACGTAAAGTTTTGCTGGCCGTTTTTAGTTGTCCGTTCTTTCCATGCTCCAAAAGTTGATCTCCTAAATCAACAAGGCCTTTCCAAGAGTGAGTATTTTTATCCCATTCCTTATGTTTTTTAATACTCATCTCGTCGAACGTTACATTAAAAAATAGACGTTTTCCTTTTACACGCTCATTTTCTACAAGACTAGAAACTTTAGTTATCACTTCATGAGATATTCCTGGAATATAATCTGTAGAATACGTCCACTTGTTAATGGTTTTTGGATGTCGTAAGCAATTTAAGAAAGATTTCCTGATAATATTGTAAGAATCAGGTGAGCGAAAGTGTACTGTACGAGCGAAATTTTTCAATTGTGTTGGAAATCTAGTGTTCCGTTTATAATTTTTCATGCGAGTAATAAGATGTTGGATATGTAGAGGTAGGTCCTAAACAAAAATTAACAATGGAATAAGTAAAATTTTCAAGTTTATTTGTTATAGTATGCTGTATTACACATACATATACTATTTATACTAAAAAAGTCTCATTAGTACTATAAAATTTTTTGAGACAATTTATTGAATTTACCTTTAATATTGTACAATTAAGATAAATCAGTTAAATATTTCATCTCAGTGGCACTCATTCTTAATGCCGATTTATAAAAATAAACTTTGTTTTTGTTGAAAATGTTGAACATCATAATTAAAGAAATTAGTAACCTATTCATACACCTAGTTAAAAAAAAATCAAGTAACCTGCAAAAATTTAACTGTCGATAACTATTCACTCTGTTTCAACTCCGATATAACCATTTTCATACTGAGACATTTTCTTTGGAAACGTGTATTTGTAACGCGGTTCACTTTTAAACGTTTTCTGACATTTGGTACAAATGTGGAAACTGCCCTATAGGCATTATCAGATGTTAAATCTTTTCTTCTTAAAACTGTAACATTATGTCCATCCACTAATTTTATCATTTTTTTTAAATTTCCACCATCGAAGGATGCTTTCCTGAAACTATACAGAAGATATTTCATATTCATATAACAAATTTTCTGTTTCATGAGTACCTCTTTTGACTTGTACGAGGAGCTACCAAATTTTAAGCTCCAGTTTCGCTGATACCACCATCACGTATATCTAATGTCTCTGCTTAATCGTTTTTATGTGAGTCAAGGAGTTGCAATTTTTGGTTCAGTCCATTGGTATCATATTGATTTACAGGGTCTGGATTCATAACACTATTCTCTTCATTGTTGTCTGAAATCATTTCATCCTGAAATGCAGAAACATCACTGTCGACATTGCTTGTTTGCATATCTCCAGTCTTTTGGAATGAAACATTATTAGCAACAGTGGTTTAGTTAGCGTGGTCTTCACTGCAGTTTATTTGTACGTTGACACTCATTGGAAGTACAGGAACAGCTTGGGGACATAATCTAGCTTTCTGACGTTGATCGTCAGAATGAAAACTGTCAGTGCTCTTAAAATGATCACTACAAATAAATGAAGTTTTTAAGTTTGGCAAAGTAGCTAAATTTGAAGACATGACCCATTTCTGCTGCACAATTTCCTCTGATGGGAATCCAATCAATGAGTATATATTAAGTATGAAATTAATTGCATGAAAATAAATTTATGGGTTATTATTACTTACTTATGAAAAGATCTTGTGCATAACACCATTGGTTTTTTTCTACGCACAATGCATTTTTTTCTCATTTTGACCTTCTTACGATTAACTAAGGTATACTGCTGTCAAAGCGGTCTGCAGACGAAACTGAGAAATCCTTCTCTCTCTCCCAACCGTTTGGTTAGAGAGAGATAGCAAGAGGGGGCCTTCTTGCACCTTTCTCTCTCGCTCCTGGTAACACACTGGTAGCCTGATCACTCCCTCTATTCTTATACCTCTATGATGATATCGGTGTTTGACCTAAGACACGCCTAAGCAGAGCAATGCAGAAGGGTGTCTGCCAAGGCTTTGGTGGCGAAGTTGGTTAACGTGCCTTCCTGGCGAGAAGGAGGCCCAGGTTCGACTCCTGGCCGAAGCGGACGCCTTCTTTTACTGTTTTGTAATTTTAATTATCAAAGTTCTTCACACTCCAGCGGTTCTTACTATTAAAATGAGTGCATTGTTTCTAAAAATTAAAATTTTAAAAAATATTGATATATTAATAAAGATAGAGAAGTTTAATATATAGTTACTTAACTGATTACATTAAAAAAACATGTAATCTCTTCGTTATTTTATTTATTTATTTTTGGCTTTTTTTTTGGTTTGTTCTCGTTCAACTCGACTCAGCAACCTGGGGGTAATGTTCAAAGACATATTGTATTCAGATATATAAATACATGCAGTGAAGTATGTTCTGCGTAAATATGATTGAGCACGTACTTAGTTAGCTATTCGCTATGTGCCTATGTCAAGTGGCACCGATGAGTGAGAGAAATTCTTCCCCGCTCAGATTGCCTGAATGTATAAAGACTCACAGTAAGAATTTTTAATAAATTAGAAAAAAAGTCGTTAGAATGGATTGACCAAATAAATCTGTGATTAAAATGTGTATTATGTGTGTGTACACTCATTAATTTTGCTTATTGTTGTCATGTCTACTACAAAACTGAAAAAAAATAGAAACATGGATTGCGACTGAGACAACACAACACATGTAAGTGTATACACATGCTTGCACTTGTATGCAGCTTTTGAAGCACAAGTACTGCTCAGATTTATCTATTACTTATAGCAGAGTATTTAACAAAAGTTAATACTGATTGTTAATTAGGTTAACTTTTATACGTTTATATTTCCTTTTTCTAAATTTATTAAAAAATTTTCGTATAAGGCTGCATGCATTCTGGCGATCTTAGTGAGGGACAATTTCTCTCACTCGACGGCATCACCTGAAATAGAAGCATACTGAATGTCTTGTGTTAGGAGTCGCTTGCATGCAACTATAGCGCTGAAATAGGTATGTTTGACGACAACAGCCTTTGAGTTTGTCTGCGTCAGTCCCCTTACTTTGCTTGAACAAGATGGTTATTCAATCGGTTCGATTTGCTTACATATAAAATGTGCAGAGTAATTCCTTTTAGCCATTGGCTCCTTTAGCTTTGGCTTCAGCAAGTCTTCATTTGTACGTAAGTCATCTATTTAGTGCGTGGCTCATTAAACTTAATAAGTAGTTAATTTAATTAAACTCAATAAGTAGTAATTTCATCAATGAGTAATTAATCTATGTCCCAAGCTAAGTTACTTTGTTATTTAATCTATCAAGCAATTTTCATATTTTCCAACTAGTTTGTACTTCAAACATTTTCTTGTTGTTCCATCTATTCAAAATAAAATTTTACTGTTTGGTGATGATAGTGAGTGTGTGCAAGATAAGTGATTCTCCTAATCTTCGTGTTCTATTCTTTTATTAGTGTTTCCGGGGCTCTGACCATCTGGACCACTCTTTTATTTATTTGTACAGTCTACTAGGGTTCTAGTTATCCAAACAGCTATTACAGGGAGTTCGTTAGGTATGGACTACAAAATAGGGGCCCACCGAATCAAGACAAAGGTGTATACGGCATTGAGAATAGAAGAGATGCATCCGTGGCCTTAAACTCACAGGATGTCAAGCGTGGTCCCTAAATATCAAACATGAACTGGAGAGAAAGAGAGAGAGGGAGAGACTGAAAGAAGCTTGTTCACAAAAGGAGAACATACAAGAGAGGTACTGCAGACGATGAAGCAAGAAATAGTTAAGGTGGAACGGCACCACAACAGCCCGAGTACTAACGCAGTGCTGGGAAGAATATACAACATCAGATTACAAGGACACTACTATGCATAAGAACGGCAAATACACAAGAAAAGACTGGGCAGCCTGCAAAAATAATAACTGGTCAAAGGCGCTTGACATACATGTAGAGAATCGAAAATCTAAGCCTTCAGAATGTAATAAAGAAATAGAGCAGCTTCCTAAATCAACCATCAATCTTGCGAGAGCAGGACATACGCCACTATGTGTTCAGTTCAGGGCTCACAGTTAAATAAATTAAAAGGCGAGTTTTTATGCAGATATATGTGCAGAGGTTTCAATTATAAGGAAGAATTTTCTTAGCATCACCATGGTTATAGACGGTAGGTATTGAGTAGTTAATTTTTAAGTTGCTCACGGAGCACACAAGACATTGGATATAGTACAAGCTTAACTGCATCAATTAAAGTGCGCACTGCATGTCATTTACTTCAGGATTTTCCAATTTACGTAAAAGGAATCATCGAGTTAGAGACTTTTAAGCAAAACCGTAGCCAGATAAGCGCCACTGATAATAAAATTAAATGACGTAGATACTGCTTTTAAGGCTGAAGTATTTTAAAATACCTTGTTAAATCAGAATACATAATTAACGTGCGTAAAAAAAAATCAATAATGAATCAAAGAATAGCTGAATAATCCGATAAGAAATACAAAAAAAATAATTGTGGGATGAATAAAGAGCCAGGAGTGATAAGGAGATAAGAATCGCAAAATGTGAAAATGTAAGGGACGAGATAAAATTGGTGCCTGTCCTGGAAGTGGAGCTGCCAGATTATGAAGAAATTTATGGGAAGCAGTTGAAAAGCGTTGAAAAGACAATGTTGAAGGCATAGGGGAAGCAGTGATAAGGTTGTTGAACAATGAAAATAGTAACGACAGAGAAAAAACATGAAACCTTATAAAAGATGAGAAAAAAATAAAGAAACAAGAACGGGTGGACAAAATTATGCGACGGGTTAATACAGTTGGATGCAACCATAAAGGAAAAGAGCGTGTAAGAAAACTAATTGAATGAAACTCTTACGTATTTGGCTCTAATGAAAAACCTCTGAAGGCAATATACCTATTATAGTATTAAGTTATAACGATGTGATACCCATCGTAAAAAAAAATAAAGAAATTCACTAGTAATAAAGGTTTAAGTTGAGATAATTAAGAATGAATTAGAAAAAATGCTTAAACAAGGGACCTTTCACCTCCTGATATGGATAAAATACATGAATAGTGGCAAAACAACCACAGCCAAACAATTGAAAAAAAGTAACAGTAGTTACAGATTTTCAACTGCTGAATAAAGTTACAGTCAGTTCATGTTATCCACTACCATTTTAACGTGACATTTTAGAGAATTTAGCATTAATACGAGACATTACCGTAGTGAATATCAAACCGAGACTTTTTTAGGTAACAAAACATAAAGATGATGCACAAATAATGGCATTTTTAGGTTAAGACAGGCATTGTCAATTCAAAAGGATGCTAATGGAGTGCAAGCACTCGCCAGTGTTAGGTTGAGATTGAAGAGTACAAGCCACGTCAATACGTGTCACGTTATTTGAATAAAAGCAAGCTTTATTATCTTACATATGGCAGGGAGCTGCTGGTAATTGTATTTGCTAAAAAGCAATTTAGACTTTATCTAGATGGACACAAGCTGACAGTGATCACGAATCACGAGCCTTTGAAATATTTCCACTAATTAAGAAAATTAGAAATTCGGTTAAATAGACTTATAGCAGGACTTAAAGTTATAAATTTTTAGTCATACATCATACTCAGGCATAACAAAGAGGCTACCTCATGCAGTTTTATGAAACTAAATAATACATAAAGATAAAACAAACCCAGAGTGTCCTACATAAGAGTTGCATGAACTAGCCAAGAAGCTCGAAAATATTGGAAAACGCAACAGCATTGGATCCTTGGCTAGAGCTTTCAAAGTTTGAGTGACAGAAAGAAACAATACAAGAAAAACAAAAAAAAAAAAAAAAAAAAAAAAAAAGAAAATCAAATGTACAAGACTAAAGGCATTTGATAAAGATGTTAAAAGGAAAGAGAAAGACCAAGAGATAACTTGGATAGAACGAATAATTGGTTTATTTTAAAAGCAGATGCCACTTTAGAATCAGAGGAGCCGAACTAGGAAAAATCTTACAACTGGCAAGTACCAAAAAAAAAGAATGGCACAACGGTACTAACTTTCACTGAAAAAGAAAAGCCTATTTTACTACGGCTGACAGATGAATAATTCGGCTACTTTACAAAAGAATGAGAATTTAAAAGAGGAACAGAAGGTATATGCACACTTGTAATACTAGAAAGATAAGTTAAATTATGAAAAGCACACAAACAACAACTAGATATACTACGGAGACAGAAACCATATTTTTCAGACAGATCACAAATAATTAAACCATTGATGAAAATACTAATAGCAAATCTTGACATACCATGAAAGCTTAATACTAAGAGAAATTCAGAAATGATAATTGAAAACCAAAATACCAGTGGGGAAGGAAAAGATAAGATAAAACATAATACTAACCTTTTAATGTACAAGAAAGCACGAAGGAAGCTAGATGTAGACGATCTTTCTAAAGGCAAATCTGATGAACTTCAGACCAAAACTATGGTCAATTTTAAAAACGCGATGTAAAAGGTAGGCCATAAGTAAAGAGTGATGAATGGGAGCCTCATGAGACTTTATTCCTAGAAAATGTAGCATCACCGATGAGAAGGTAGGCAAATGACATTTTATACAGCTCAAATGAAGAGACAAAGTCAGATAAGTATGAAAACTGAGCAGAAAGTGACTATGATGCACCATTAAATACTAGTATGCTACCATATAGGTAGTTAATATATCCAAGAGACAAAGCACGAAGGAATACTTGTAGAAGAGTGCAACCTGGTAGCATGCTGGCAAAAATATCAAAAATACTATCTGACTCACCTGGAAACTGATTCTTTCATAGTCTTATATTTTTATTTAGTTTTCACCTATTTACTAGTAAGCTGCGAGCAGTGCTGCGCCATTCGAATTAATTACAAAAAATCAGAGAGGCAAGGCGAAAGACATACTACAACCACGAACAGCATTTGAGGACTGCATACATCTATTTTTCCAAAACCTCAAAAAAAATATTTGCGTTCACCTGGCACTGACTACTAGGAGTTATGTTAATGCACATTACATCGCAACGAACAATGGTGGGTTTTATCACTCACGTATAGAGGGCATTGGTAAAAATGGACACTATACTCCTCCCATATAAGCCCTTCTTACAGTAACCTCTAAGCAGCGAGGAAGACTTAGAAAGCAAAAAAAAAAAAAGGATAGAGCAGGGAAAACAGGAAAAAATTGCCAAAAGACAACCAAGAATAAAGCAAGAACCAAGTTTGAAAAAGACGATTTTAAACGAGAAATTTAGAAAACAAACAAAGAAAAAAATACAACTAGTGGCAGAGGACTAAGACCGCTTTAACCACGATGAAGTAGAGGACGAGGAGGAGACCAATAATTTTAATGAAGCCCTTCGCCAAACAGATGCCAACAAAAAAAAATTAGGGGCCAAGAAAGTCACACATCGACCATTGATGGGTATGTTGAGAGTATGTAGGACATGGTTACCAGCTGATATTTTACATTGGGCCCCAAAGGAACAGAAATATCTATCACTAATACAAAACTAAACAAGGTTGAAGGCCGTCCATTTGAATACTTAGATAATCTAGCACTTATGACAATGACAGTAGTATTACTAAACACACAGGATATACATCCACTGTATGATGGAGGATACAATTACCCGACATATATGAATAACGAAGAAAAAACCATGAGAAAATCTAAAGCAACAAATAAAGAAAGAGTTACAATTATGCACATGTATGGAAGGGATCATTCTGAAGAAATGGTACTGAAATCTAGCATTCAAGAAAACATTATGGCCCTTAAAGAGGTGATAATGGCCAAAAAAATAAAAACAATTTGGATCGTTAGGAATCAAGCGATTCTCAATATAATCTAGTGGTAACAGTTTGTTGATACTTCATATAAAATCTTCAAAGATATTAGGCTTGCAACGGTACTCTACACCAATACCCTAGTAAAGGATTGAAAATCCTCAAAGAATACCACGAGGCAGCAATAGGCAGACATAGGGAAATAAACAAGACATGTAACAGAATCTTCAAGGACAACTATTGCAGAAACATATGCGCAGATGTAACATAAATCATTTTGAGATGTCTATCATGCCAAACAAAAAACTCGTCCAAACTAAAACACAGCAAGTCGCGCTAATTACTGACACAGCAAACAGACCGTTTAAAAAGATCTCTATAAACGTTTACAGACCCATCAATAAACCCTCCGCAAATCATTATACACATCTATTTTTTAAGGATGACTAACTGACGAAATTTATTATCTTCGCACCCGTAAAAAAAGCAAAAGCCAAAGAAACAGTAAAATAAATAACAGATTAGTTGATAGCATACTTAAGGCCACCAAAACATCTATTATCATACGAGAGTACTCATTTTATGACCAAAAACATAGATGAACTCGCAAAGTTGCACAAAAAAGACAAAAGGGGTAGCACAGCATTTCATCTACAAATAAACAGTGCCATTAAACGAACGCACCATACTTTTATGGAGTACATGAAGGCTTGCATAGAAGTAAAGGATCACTGTGACGAACGGTTATCAATGTGTATGCAGTCGTACAACACAACGGACCATTAGAGTACGGGATACTCACCGTGTGAACTTGTTGTTAGACGCAGGGCAAGAATTATATCTAGTATTAAGCTTCCATACAAGGGTCAGACTTCAAACAAACACTTTAAAAAGTTAGTTGGGACCCTGACATAAATGAGAACTATCGCAGCAATTAATTGAGTTTAGGCAAAGTACTGTCCAAAATATTACTATGACCGCAAACCAATGACAAAATAATTTTTGGAGAGAAAAGTGGTTTGATTCTGTACTGAAAGAGGCATTGAAAAATAAATAAGTCTCACAATATAAGGGCCTACATGGAATAACAGCTACTGATTATTTTTTTAAAAATGTAAAAAAACAGAAAGGTGACGAAGTTGAGATATCTCATACAAACGAAATTGGAAAAGCAGGCATGGTAGAAGCTACAACAAGACATTGAAATGACCAAGAGGAATTGGCAAAAGTGACTTTTAACAGTATTATAGGGATTAATTAAATGAATGATCTAGTTTTAAACAATATATATTATAGCACGATACAGTAAAAGCAATATGTAGGCTGAATTAAAACTCTCATGTCACACTGACATCAGTCAGGTACGCTTAATTCCTACTTTAGACATTTTACTAGTCCATATTCAATACATGAAGTATACTATTATCTAAAAAGTTAAGAAAAAGCATTCTGTAGTACCGTTTCCCAGTAAGAATCCTTTCATGACGATTATATAAATTAATTGTAGATAAGCAAACTCAATTTTTAGATTTGAGTCGGTTTTTTTTCTCCTAGCAATACAAAAATTAAAGGGTAATACACGTGTAAAAACGTATATGGAAGTACACTTGTATGAAAAAAATTATTCCCAGCGTTGCTGCGTACGTTTGAGTTTCTCTTACCTTTCTAAACTTTTCCTCCACTAACTATGTGATGAACGTCTTTGAGTAAAAAATCACCCTTATCACAAAGAAAAAATCTTGAAATAATGAAACGCAATTAAAATTGTTTATTGTTCTTACACAGTTAAAAAATTTTCTTTTGATTTTAAAAAACTTTAAAGAAATTAAAAACCTTCTTAACAATTTTTTATTTACTGTAGGAGTAAGAAGTTAATAATGACGGAATAAATATTTTAAAATCCAAAGGGAAGATGGTCTGTTTAAATATATTTATTTTTTAATTTTTGAAAAAAACGTTCAATTGAAAAATTAGTTGATTGAATAACCCATCAGTCAACGTAATTTATTATCGAACAACATTTATTTATTTAAAGTAACTAAAAATTATTACAAAAAAAGAGTTATGAACCACATCGTTAAATAAAGTTATTGAATTCCCTGTATCAGGATCCTTCATAGAAAAGTGGGTAAGGGCCTTTGCTAGTGAGCTCGGGATCAGAGGTTCAAACACATTGAGAAATCAGTTGTTGTTTTTTTTCCTCTAAAAATGGTTCATGAGATAACCAAGCGTAAGAGGCCTTAGAACCCCTGATATGAGCGACGATGTCTCATATATATGGCAGCAAAATATTATCCAACATCAATTGTACCAACAATGTCAGTAGATACACACATACATATACGTGCCAAAGCATACGTGCACGCCAATATACTTATATTTACACATGTTTCTGGAACAAATATTCAACAATTTATTAGAAAATGTGTAAGTATACATTGTTCGCTGAAAAAATGTAAATAAAAATAATAAAACTTAAAAAATGTACAACTAATAGAAAATAAATAAAAAGAAATCTGAACAGCAACCATTCAATCAGGTTAATGTCCCTGTTATAACCACAAATTTCATTGTACTTGTTTCTTTACTTTTGTTCCTTAATTTTAAGCTTTAATGGTGAAAATACTGCTTTTTACTGATGCGGCGTAATCTTACCATTATTGATCTAATTTTAATATATGGTTCTTAGTTGTTTAATTACTTTGTGCATAAAAAAATTAGGGACCAAAATGTACATAACGATTAATGTACGTATTGTTTTAAAATTTCATTCCTGTTTATAAAATTTTTTTTCAAATATAAATTTGGTATAATATTCAAAGACACATATAATTTCTTATTTGTATATCACTATTATATTTACCCGTAATAATCTTAACTTTCGTTTGTTCATTGGAATTCTATAAATAACTTGTTAAATTCTTTTGCCATAATGTGTACAGTTCTAAAGAAAAGTTATGTTTGACTGTGTCCGAATTTATGGAGTTGTCTTTAAAATTTATTATTTATAGCTTGTATAATGTAACATTTTTTGTGAATTCATGAAAATAAATTAAATATACAACTACCGCAATTATTTCATTAAATGTGTTGCATAACAAAAACATAATTCTTATTGTCTTATAAATTAGGACCCATTCCACGAATAGGAACGTTTACCTTATGTGCAGTGAGGACTGACCTCTGTCTATACATATTAGTACTAACAATTATTCCAAGCTCAGTCAGAGAACTCGCTAGGTGTAATTGCCTATGGTGCCGCTCTTGTGGCCACCTGTTGAAATTACTTAATGTATTTAAACAAAGCTCAATTGTTTTGCAGAGATAGAAGAAAAGTTATTTAAATTAAATGAGTTAGAATTTATTGATATTAAAACAACGATATTGATATTTCTATAAAGATAATTATATGTTGAATAAAAAAGAAACTATAATTCCTCTTCATTGTATCTTATAACTAAGACAAAAAAATTTTCTCTTTTTTTTGAGATTGTATGCTTTAAGAGCTAAACCAAATAAGATGTAGATTACCCTAACGATGTAAAAAAAGTTTTCATGCACATGTAGGGAGTAATCACTTGACACTCCTTAAATTATTTTGGTGATATGCATTTCATTAAGTTACGCTTTAAAANATTAGTTTATTACATTTATTAAGTATAAGTATACTTCTGTTTTTGTCGTAATTCTAATATACGATCAGGAAAAATTTTACTTCCTTTTTACTGAACATACGTTTTTCTTTATAGAAATATCAATACTACCGTTCTAATAATAATGAATGATAATTTATTTGATTAAAATGACTTTTCTCCTACCTCTGCAATACAATTTGGCTTTATTTAGCAAATAGAAGTCTTGTTGTTTAAAAAAAAAACAGTGAAAACCCTGAACAAAAAAAAAGTTTTTGTTGTTTTAAGGGAAAAACATTGAGAAAACAAAGTTAGTAAGTACTTATGCATGTATGGCGTTAAAAATAGAAGAAAATAAAAAATACTTTTACAATCTTTTCCCTTGACCAAACCACAAAAGTAAAGATAGAAAAAAAGTAGAAGAAAAATATTGTATTAGAAAATATAAGGATAGAAAATACTAGTCTAATGTAACGATACCAGTTAATGAAAATTACATCGCCGTTAAATGATATACACCTCTAAGCTCATCTCGACTAGAACATAAGTGAAATGTAAATTAAACGACCGTCTAACTATCTGATTCTACAATGCTCTTAAATATGTTATATCGTGCCTCATCCAAGATACAGTAAGCAGTATTAAAACCAACTAATAACATATTCAATAATTAACTTATATGCGCATGCAAAGGCTGATACAAAATAGAAGGTAGCGTCATGAGCTATACTTGCGATGAAGAATTTTCAAACATGCAAAATAAAATATTTGTATCAATAGTAAATTACAAACTAAAAATAATTATTACACAAAAAGTATGAGAAGGCAATGAAAATATACGTACATTGTTGTATACTTTATATGTCAAGAGAGAGAACCACACTCGCAGCTCAATGCTAAATCCAAGAAGAGGAAGCTATAAAATAAAGGGTACGGTACATTCGGTAATACACATTTAATAGATAGCTGCCAATGAAGTTTAAATAGTGTTAGAATAGGTATCAAGTGCAAGAAAATGAATGCAAGCCCACAGGCAGAAACCAGGGATCGCATCAAATAGCTAACAGTTTTGTGTATTGCACGGGTTACTTGAAATATCAGAGCAGCTACAGTGGTCACGCTTAATAGCAAAAAAAATTCTCCTGTTAGCTACAACCAGAACTAATTGGGTAATCATACTAAAAATACACTTATCGTTTTTCATTTCACAAGAATCCAAATAGTGATCAACATGCAAAAGTTATAGGAAAAAAGCGAACCACTAGTGCCTAAGGTGACTCAGAGGTAAATACTAAAATCAGAAGACAATGAAATAGTGAAAGCTATGAAGTCTTACAAGCAATTAAAAAACATGCTGCAGGTAATAAACAACCAAAGAAAGAGAATGATAATGTCCTGAAGGATTGGACCATTAAATTTTTATTCGAAACAGTGGACAGTAACGATCATGATGTTTTAACAGATGTGCTTGACTCAAAGGAAAACAATACACACAATCTAGCAAAACTTGTGGCTACACTGACAAAAAAAGTGACTGATAGAGTAAGTGATGTAAAAAACAGAGTGAAAAAATACAATCCTTAACATAGAGTATGAAAAACATAAATGGCCTACAGAAAATTGATAGCTAAAAAACTGCAGCTATAAATTCATTACATAAAAGTATAAAACAGTATATCTTAGACTACATCCACAATATATTTTAGACTACATCCATAATAAATGCAATGTAGATCCAACCCACTCTCTGATGGGATGCCCTTAGAAGATATTATTAAGAAAGCCCACAGGACTACCAGAACTCAACAAACATGGAAAGAATTGACAAATTTTAAATAGCTTGTATATCTAATGACAGGGTTATTAATTGCAGGAATACAACTCCTTTCGTAACATATAAGTACCTTCTTTATCGGGAGGCCCTACTGTTAACATGTTACAAAATGATAACAGGAAAGCAAAGGAGTCAAGATAAAACGCAAAAGTTGGTAGCAGCTCAGACATGTCATAAAAGTTTATAAAAAAAGAGAAATGAGTGCCAGGAGTCACTCGAACATGTCAAGTATACGTCAAGGGGGAGGGTTGCATTACTTGCCCATTGGAGAAGAGTGTCGTTGGTAACCGGGATACCCAGCTGCACGACTATTATCTACATTCTCGATGCAGCTCACTGAGCTGTCGATAGACAACTACAGAAATTTTCGAGACGCTCCAGCGTATTATAAGCACACTTATTCAATTATGTTGCAGGTAGCTTCAATCTTTTGTTAACGCCACCTAGCGAATGCTGCTAAACTAAAGTAAAAAGCTGATGTACTTTTGCAAAATTTTAAACTTATTTATTTCTATTGTTATCAAACTTTTTAAAATAAAAACTATACTAAAACTATCTAGGAAGTGTCAAGAATCGGTATGCAAAATTTCAGCAAAATCGGTTCAGTAGTTTTCGCGATTAGCGATTTCAACGGTTTTAGCGACTTTGCTTAATATATTAGTAAGACTATAAGGGGATACTTGCTATGAGATGGGGTCTCTGAGTGTTATAGATATGTATATTTTGCTTTAGGAGTGCTCTCTCTTTCTCCTTGTGGTATTGGACATGGGTTAACGCGTTATCTCTCTTTCTCTTTTTTTTTTAACACTTTTATCATGATAGTGGGGATAGTGAAATACTACGCTAGTGGTGGAGCGTTGTACTGTAAGATTGGGCACATGCATTAAATACATCTTTTTCCACAAAGTGCTCTCTCCTCCTTTCTCCTGCTGTTAGACAAGGGTTTAAGTACTCTATATATGTGCATGTATGTATATATATATGTTCGATCTCTCATGCACACGATTGCGTATATACCTGCATACTTATACGGAGTAACAAGCATGATCAAATGATACTCTCGTACAAGCATACGCGTACATGTGCGAGCGCTTGCATGCACGAGGTTAGCATATGTACATGCCAATTTTGTGGAACGTAGATCTCATTCATCTTTGTAATTTGCAAGTCCTTAATAGTTTAGTTGGTTAACCATCTTATTGGTATGAAATGGTTAATCACTTTGATTCATTGAAGACTAGAACTTTTATTTTATTTCTTTTTTAATTAAATTTATGAATTAACTTTATTATTTAATGATTTTTTTATTTTTGTAAGTAAGTAGTATGGAAAGGTCTCATGAAGGTTATTTAAATGAGAACATAAGAAATTAGTTTATTACATTTATTAAGTATAAGTATACTTAATTATTAGTGTTATCTATTACGTATTACGTATTGTTATGAAATAATATACATTGAACCTGGTTAAATTTTTTTCTACATATTTCACAAGTTTTTTTACACCATATCTTACCTAGTTAATGATGTCTGGTGATGATGGAGATGACTCAGTAAAATCCACCCATGGTATAGTTCTGGACTCTTGCAGAGAGATTACTGGCAGCTGAACCTCAAATCTCTCCGTGAAAAAAGGAGTTGGGGATGCTGATCATGGTGTTGATGGTCACGGTCTTCAAACAGAATTTTCATCCGATTGAGCTGGTAATGGTTGCAATTACCACAACAGGCCACTGTTGCTTGGAGATGATGAGGGACGTCGGAACCTCTCAACGTTATTGGCCATCGTAGCTACTGCATTTTGCAGTGTTAAATTAAGTGGCTCTGAAACATGAAGAAAAAAAAAAAAGTATAAATGAATTAAAAATATTATTTTGCCATCTTGCAAATATTAAGACTTACCATAGATAGTGGGTGAAACGACATCTGGCATGTTTTAAAAACTACATCTCACTACAGTCTCAGGCTCTGAGACAGTAAAAAATATTTACTCAAACAATCCAGTATTTTGGCATCACAAATGAATATAAAATGAAGAAATTTACCAGAGACATAAGGTGAAATGACATCTTTAATAAGTTATAATTTGAATCCTGGTTGCGAGTGGATTAAATACTGTAAGAACTCATCTCATAATGAGTGCAACAGCGCAGATGCCTCGTTTATATACCTACTGCTAGAATACAACTTCAAAATTTTATAGAACTGTCGATGAATGAATTTTTTACCATAAATAGTTTGCTTACACACACCTCAAAGCATCAGTGTCAAGTCACTGAGGGAAGGGGTGGCATATGAACAAAGGTTGTGATAAGGATCTTCTAATAAAAATTTTATAAAAATTAGAATATTTTTAAAATATATCTTAGGTGTTATTAATTTTACGTAGAAAATACTTTCAAAAATTTTACGGGACTCATTTGCCAAGTCATAAAAAGCAGAAAAATTGGATGTGCATGTGGTTTAAACGTATTTGAAAGGATGGTGACGCATGTTGATGAAGTGGACTATAAGAGCATGAAATAAATTCATGATATTGCTGCATATGTCAGATAAAACTCGCTTTTTTCCAAATAGCTTTTCTAGAAAAGCATTACCTTACTTTTAGTCACTTTATACGTAGTTCTATAAACATTTAAATGGAAAATGTAAGAAATATTGTGTGAGCATATATCATTTTAATATAACATTCGCAACGCTTTACTTTTACAAGAAGAAATGTAGCATACACATGATTCAGGAGAATTCGGGCAAATTCAAAAAAAATATCTAACGTAGAGGTTGCTGGAGTAAACCATAGGGAAATATCTACATTTAACGTTATCGATGGAGAGTCTTTTCTACCCTAATATAAATGCACGATTTTTTGTAAATATTCAATAGTAGTTTTACCATGTAAAAGCTGCTTGTCTCTTTCTTATAGAATTCCATAGATAAAATGCTATAATTAAAGGTTAAAGTAGAGCATGTTATCAGTCGAGTAAATTATCGCTCACATTTCGCATCATGGACCAACTATTCGTAAGCTTTGCGAATGCCGATTCTATAGAACCTTATGTAATTTTTTGGGATTTAGTACGACAAGGACATTGACGTTTGTTAAATGATGAAAAAAAAGTTATTGAATGAAACATGATTAGTATTAACTTTTCTAGCAACATTTCGTACAAAATTAGAAGTGCAAGGATTAGGAATTGCTACATCTGCTGAAGCAGATACAGAGAGTGTCACGTGAAAAAAATAATTAGAGCATTTAAAAAGTGTATACCACTGTAATTGCTAATAGTAAACACTTAAATGTAATGGCATATTTTAAATCTGCAGAAAAAAAATTTGTTTTAAGAGTGCAAGATATTTTAAATATACAGAATGCTCTAAAAGTTAGTACTACACTTTCGGCTGAGTTTGCTATAGTTAAGAATGATGTAGAGACTATCGAAGGAAAATATTAGAACACTGAATCGGAGTGCATTTTCTATGCAACAAACTTGCATTAATAGTTTGAAATAAATGTACAAAACCCTAATAGCACTGACGTTTAAGAGTTTCAGCAGAGAAACTGTGGATTGACCCTGTGCTCCATTTTAAATTTAATAGTGAATATTAATAAGTATTGTTCAATAAATGTTAGTTCTTACATTGAATTTTCACCTCCTATTGTAAAAAAAAGTCTTGCATCAATGTTAAAAACACAGATCAACAGTGCTTTAAATGGGCTATTTTATCTGCTTTACATCCTACACGTTATAGATCAAATTGCGTCTCTAGCTACACAAAATATGGAAATAATTATAATTTTAGTGGTGTTACCTATCCCGACCAACCTCAACAGATACCTCAATTTAAAAAACAAGATAAAATTTCAATTTACGTATATTTTTTAGAGAAGAAAAAAAAGATTTTTAACATTACCCTTCCATTGGACGGCAAAAAAAAAAAAAATAAACGTGTACATCTACTGCTCATTAAAAATAACTACACAGATATAATAAATAATAAAAGCATGAAAAAAAAAAAAAAAACATTAAGCCAAGTGGGCGTAGAAAAATATATTGATGATGCTGCGCAAGATAAAGAAAATGCGAAAAATTAAGAACACGAGGAAGATGAAGAACAAGAGAAAGAAGGAGAAAAAAAGTCAAGATGGTGACAGTGATAGTGATTGTTTCCAAAAAAATATCACTATGTGTGGATTAAAGATCCATCTCGGCTTGTTCGCAGCTCTTTAACTAAACACCAGCATAAAATATATATTTGTAATCGCTATCTTTATTACTTTACAACTGATGATGAATTAAAAATTCATACGGTGGAGTGCGTCAAAGTGAATAAGTGTAACGTGACTTGACTGAATTCTAACAATAATATTTTAAGATTTAAAAATTATAAGAACAAGAATCCAGCAAGATTTAATGTCCATGCAGACATACTACAACCCATACATGATGAGCCATACAACATAATAAAACTCTAAGTATGGGATTTTACGTAAAGTGCAATTTCAATAACGCTAAATGACGATACATATTTTATAGATAAGATAATGAAATTGACGAAGATTCGGCTACTTGGTTTGTAAAAAAAAAATTATGATCTTGCCTTGGAGCTATAAATCATATATAATAATCCAGTACTAATGAGACCTCTTACTGTTTAAAAAGATTTGGACTTTTTCGATGTGGATAGGTGCCATACAGGTGGAAAAGCAATTACACATATTAACAAAGTTCATGACCATTGTCATTTAACTTGGGAGTAAGTATGATACATTTACATTATTAAAATATCCTTATTTCTTAAAAAAAATATTTAGTTTTTATCATTAAGATATTAAGGACCTGCACATAATACATGCAATATTAAGTACCAAGACTCTTGATCAATACCCAAAGTTTTTCATATTCTAAGTAATTATGATGCACATTTATTTATTAAGGAACTTGTTCCTTGTTTTCCCAGATAAGTAAAAGTTATTCCCCAAAGAAAAAAAAGTGTATTTTTTTTACAAAATAAGTTGAAGGCTCGAGCATTAACTTACGCTTTGTTGACTTGTTTCGATTTTAACCATTATCTCTAGATAAATTGGCATCCTACTTAGAGGAATATAGAATTTTAATGTATGTTTTCAGTCGAGATAATGCTTACTCTTCAAAACAAATTAACATGATTCAAAGAAAAGGTATATTTTCATACCATTATGTGTC
Organism: Copidosoma floridanum; assembly: GCF_000648655.2. The sequence continues at coordinate 476,112 of NW_019379646.1, forward strand.
GATGTATAAAAAACTTACATAAACTACGATCCCTTCTCGAAAAAGTTTTTACAGTAGATCATATGACACTTATATAAGTAATGTGGATTATGCGTATGCTGAAACTGTATGAAAAATATTTGATATTAAAAATCTTGCAGAATACTCATACTTATACCTCAAAACTGATGTGTTTCTGTTGACAGAAATTTTCGAAAACTTTCAAAATAGTTGTTTAAAAATATACAAATTAAATCCAGCACACTATTTTACTATATTAAGATTTACTTGGGGTGCTATGTTAAAGAAAACAAACGTAAGTTGTTACGTAATTAATTACAACTAATATTATAAACGTACAAGTAAGAAATTAATTATCATTTTTAGATTTCACTAGAACTTTTTACCGACATTGATATTTTTTTATTCATTGAAAAGGGAATTAGAGGTAGAATCAGCCAATGCTGTAGCAGATATGCTAAGGCCAATAATCAGTACATGAAAAATTATCAAATAGATAAAGATGAAAAGTGGAAAGTTTATTTCGATGTCAATAATTTAAGTGGGTTGAAAATATTCAACAACAGCCTCAAGATTTTTATAAAGTTAGCAGTGAAAGTGCTTACTGTAATATTTTAGAGGTTGATTTGAAGTACCCAAAAAAGCTCCATGATTTTCAGAAAGACTTACTATTCTGCTCACATTAGACAGCAGCTTCAGGAATTAAACAGACAAAATTAATGACAAAATTGTCAAGAAAACTTATGTATTGCATTATGAAGGTGTTAAGCAAGCCGTAGACCATGGACTAGAAGTCACAAAAACTCATCGTGCCTTAAGACTTTGGCAGAGTGCATGGCTCAAAGAATACATTGACCTAAATTTTAATGAGAAAAAAAAGTCTAGAAATGTGTTTAGAAAAATGCTTTTCAAACTGTGAATTAATGAAGTTTTTGGTTAAACAATGAAAATTGAGCGAAAACATATCGATGTTGAGCTCTTAGATCATTGAAGTGGACGATATGATGCAAGATTTTATACTTCTTAACTTATCTTTCAGAGCTGTGATATTTTTAATAAAAATTTAATGGCCACTCAACTGCAATGTACAGAAGTACAAGTCAGAAACCCTATACATATTGGACATTGTCTGGTAGACTTGTCTAAAGCTCTTGTTTATCGCTTTTATCATGACTATATGCTCTCCAAGCTAAAAAATAATTGTAAATTACTCCATACTGATATAGACAGTTTAATCTATGAAATTAAAAACCATGATATTTATAAAATAATAAAAGCTGACATACAAGAATTTTATACATCAAATTATCCAAAAAATAATAAATTTATGATGCCCTTAAAAAATAAGAAAGTTGTTGAGCTCATGAAGGATAAGTGCAATGAAAATATTATTTCAAAATTTGTCGGCCTAAGAAGTAAAACGTACAGCATTCTAATGGAAAATAAAGCTTTAATAAAAAAAGCAAAGGGTAATAAAACTAACGTTGTGAAAGCTACTATGTGATTTAAAGATTACATCAACTGCTTGCATGATATACACGAAAGTATTAGGTGAGAGCAATTGAATATCTATGTTTTAAATGAATTAATTGAATGAATATGTTCTAGAAACTTTTTCAAAAACGGAAGAGGAAGATGTGCAGCAACAAGTTAAATGCGTACATGATCACAACAAGAACGAAGTGCAAAACATCAGTCAAAGAGAGATAGTCAATATGATTGACTCATCATCATTTGGGGAGCAATGCAATTGAACCAACAATGTATGGAAAAATAAAAAAGAGGGCAAAGGGTATCCAAATTATATAGAGATAACAAGTCAAAGAGAGAAGCTGTGTGTACATAAGCTGATTGTAGCAAAACTACTTGAAGTGACTGGAGGTTTCCTATATAAAAGAAATCTGCACCCTTTGCAGATCAATTTGATCAAGAACGTTAGCAAGCATCCTAAAGTGACAGCAGTATCAGTTGTTGCTTAAAAAAGTGTGCAGAAGCCGCATAGAAGTTGCAAAAGAAGTTCCAAGTTAGCAGAAGTATCAGAAAAAATTTTTTCTAAGGAAGCAAAGCTTAGTTTTAATGTCTGTTACAGTTTTATTTTATTAGTAACATTTGTATGATTTTAATAAAACATTTTACCCTAACTTTTTAATATTTTAGTTCTTGTAAGTTATTCATTTTTGCCTGCGTAAAATATTGCATTACTTTACACTAAGGGATGGTTGTTTCGTTACTGTTTCTTTATAACTATGAAAAAATACTTTACTTATAAACTTAAAAGAAAAATTGACGTTATCAGTGTTATGACTTATAGGTGTTTGAGACGTTTGAGTTTGGCAAGTACGCTTGGGTGTATTGGTAGAAACAACAGCGACACTATCATAAATAATGGATGACTGTAACAGTAGAGATTTATGAGAATGTCGTTTTCTTTCCTGCATGCGTTTGTCTAACTAATTTTGATTAACTAGGGGTATAGATACTTGAGAAGTAATATTTCTCTTGCTTTTTTTAATGATTTCTTCATGAGGATTAGTTATTGGTTTGAATATTTCCCCGATGGCTTTGTCGAAACGGGATCTTTTATTTTTTCACAATCTATGATTATGCGTTATAGGTTCTCTAGACTTTCAAATCTGTTGAAGAACTTCTTTCCCTCGACAAAATGCTGACATGTTGACTGTTTGCTGAATTTTGAAAGACAGGGATATTAACAGGAATAGAAATAATTGACGTTTCTGTGTCTCCCCAGACAAAAAAATACTTTCACATTGTCTTGCTTTTCGCACGCTATATCATCGAAAATCATGATAGATTTGAGGAGTGCTTTGTCTGGTGCTATTTTTTAATAGCTTTAGGCTCACTAAATGGAATAAATTGAATATCCTTCATAGGTTTTAATAACTCCTTTAAAAACTTATATTTTGGTTGATTCAGTGATTTTGAGTAAATATATAAATTTTAAAATCTTAATCTATTAGAATGTGTTATTAAACTAAGTAAACTGTTCGTTTTTTCACAGTTTAAAGGGCCACAAAAAACAGCTATAATAGTGTCGGGAAGTAGATCTCCATGACGTTTTATTTGTTTATCTTACTTGAAAAGTGTGTCAAAATTTTCAACGGGAAGCTTTATTTTTTGTTCAGTAAAACTTACTACTTGTAAATAGCATAATATAGCGTATTCTCGAATCCTGAAGATATTCCGTCTTGAAACGTAGCAGACAAAATTCTTGCAGAAAGTGCTTGGTAGAGTATTAAAGCAAAACATTCAAGTGTTGGTAAAAAGGCTGCTGCTTTTGCAGTTACTGGTGTAATGTAAGCAAAATTAAAACTTGGAATGGGCTGATCTAAGAATAAGACAAAAAAAAAATTGCCAAGAAAAAAGTTGGAAAAGTAATTACTTTTAGAAAATTAATTCAAAGTGCTAAAAAGTCTGTGGTTCAAAGTAAATGTGCTCACAAAGTTGTAAATTCAGCTTTAAAAGGGGCTCAAGACACTGTAAAAAAGTGGGTTATAAAAGAAATACTATAACACCGCGTATACTGTCTATACCAGCAAAAATTAGTGTTTTTTACCCTATGTTATCCCTGCGTTCGCAAATCTAAGTGCAATAGGTGCTATTACTAATGAAGCAAGCAGTATATAGAAATCAATAAATGAAGCAAAACAAGCTTAAAACTACTTGAAGAAAGTGTGAGTCATCATTGGAGAATCGAAGCAATTTTGCTCGACAAAGGTCTTTTCTTAAAACCTTATAAAAAAGGATTGGGCCTTGACTTGAAACTAGGACATGGGTTTAAAAAAAAATTTTAAGTTAAACTACTCAATCAAGTGCTTATTAATCAGGATATTATAAAATATGCACAAATTATTAAAATTCTGCATTTTCAAGAAGTGTACCTATGAAATAATGTGCCATCTAGCCACTCAAGTCCACTTAAGAATAAATCAGCTGTTGATTTAGATAAAAAAGACAGTCCCGGCACTTACTGGGTTGTCCACAGAAAACGAGAAAATAATGTTACATATTATGATAGTTTTGGCGATTTTCCATCCCCTGTGGATTTAATTTTATATCCTAAAGTTAATTATCTTAGGTACAATTACGAAAGATATCAAGAGCTCAATACATATAACTGTGGTTACCTATGTATCAGATTCTTATCTAAGTACCTTAACTGGAAAGCTACATGAGCAATAAATATACGTCAAGATATAATGTGTTCATCAACCGTCATGAAAGTAACATTCACTTTGAGTTTCACTAGCTCATCATCTCTTCTCGAAGCACAAAATTTTACTCTAATTGAAGTTTCAGCGCATATAAATTATGTTTTTGGATAAGTAGAACTAGTTACGTTTGATTCTATACCTAACATTCACGAAGGTAATAATAAACTTCACGTAAATAATGACAAGACCAAACAATATACGCTTCGCAGCTTAATCAAGTGCAGTTATCCGATTGATTTTGGACTGCATGACTCATTGAGGTCAGTATTAAGCTTTACAAAACGTATACTTGATCAGACTTGACTCATGAGACGGATCAACCTGTAGCGATAGTTCAAGTAAATGCACTTCGAGTTGAATGCAACATAATCACTGTAGTGTATATTAATCAACATTAATTCATAAGAATATACGATTTATACATTTTTTCCTGCAGTTCCACTAGGCTATAAAATTATTAAAGGTTCATCACAAATAACTTACTTACCTGTTGCAGTAAGGACTATAGATTATCTTCAAGTGCGTATTGTTGATCAGCATAAAAATTTAGTGAGGTTTCGGGGAAAAATTATGACAATAAGACTTCATATAAAACAGTCAAATTAAGTATAGGTATTATTAATAATGTGCAGAAATTGGCAGAGGATATATGAGCCAGCTAACATGGAGAAAGCTAATTAGTCATGAACGGACAAGCAATGTGTTAACATATCAAAATGTACAGTTCCTAAAAAGCCTAGGTATTAGGGTAATCGTTGGCTTAAATTTATCTGCATGTTTTCCTATTGCTTCAAAGATGAAAGAAATTCTAAGCATTCAGTCAAGTGTCGCATTTGACGAGTCAATCTCGCACTATGAAATTCATGCTCATTGGCCATACATTTCATCGGCATTTAGTATTAGTGATGAAATTCGTATTTCGATTCGTAATTCGTATTTTACTGACCAATGCTGCTGTGGTTGCGCAAGCTGCATTAGTTAATAATGCTTTTTGCCATTTGTTTGAAAAAATACGTTACGAACTAAACGGTATTAAAATAGATAAGTGCAAAAATGCTGGAATAACAACAATAATGAAGGGATGGGTGTCACACTATCCTACTCAGAGTTCAATGCTAGAAAACGCGGGCTGGTTGGATATTGTAGAGACAAGCAGGCTAATCAATTATGCAGGTTGTTTTGACGTTTTCATACCTGTAAGTATGATACTCAGCTTTGCTGAAGACTATCGTAAAGTTATTGTAAGCGCAAAGCATGAATAAATTCTCACAAGATCGAGAAATGCCTTAACTGCACTTATACAAATAGCTGCTGACGATGCTCACAAGGATTTTAAAATTTCATTGATTCGTTTAAAATGGCTTATGCCTTATGCCAATGCATTAGTTAAGCGAAAAATTCACCTGCTTGATGTTATTGCAAACGATTGACCTGTTTCTATGAGTTTTCGTAATGGGGAGCAGTTCGAGTATCCTTTTCTCCCATTAACTTAAAAATACGTTTGGACTGTCAAACACCAAATCAGCTTGAAAAATCACGCTATGTCATTTTAGAGTTTCAAATGAGTCGTAAAGATCAAAAAGCAATAAATGCTAGCTGTTTTGACCACCGTGGTAAAAGTAATGTTAAATTATTCCTTAACTCATAGCATTATCCCTACGGTAATCTCAATCTCAATATTGACAACAATCAGTTTGCATTACTCTACAGTATGTATACAAATTTTTAAAATTCATACGATGGTAAAGAAGTAGAACCCATGCTTGGTAAAAAAAGTTTTATTACATACATGCCCCTTATCGTTATCAATCGCTTAAAATAAAATAAAGCTTTGAAAAGCAAGCCAGTTGATGAGCGTTTCAAATTTGAGTCAAAAAATAATTTCCCACCAAAAACAGCTGCCTATTGTCTAATTTTACACGATCGTATAGTTTAATATAATCCTGTGAGTGGAGTTATAAGAAAACTTGTCTAGACTCATCTGAGGATTCAAACACTTTAGCATTATCATTCAAGTTAGTCTTTATCGTGATAGGATACGTAGTAGACACACAGGCCTTTAAAAAGCTTGGTTATGATTATGTGTTAAAAGAGTTGGAAATTCTTTCGCTTAATGAAAATATTGAGCCGTGTGTTTTTTTCTTTTTCTTGGCGTTAATTAAGTGATTAATAAAAACGATTAAATTTATGGCTTAAGCTCAACTATCATGAACTAGATTGTCAATCTGGTGAAATAAGCTTCACAGAAGTTGGCAACGTGCTTCGAGAGAATCTTAATGATGCTTTAAAAATTTTGGTAATTATTGAGATAAAAAATAAATGGCTCGAGTGATTTAACTTCTGGGTTACTAATATGTTAGCCTGTTGGCCATTTGAGTTACTATCTTTGGCAAGCGCATGCGCACATCATAATGGTTTGTTTAAATCTATGTGTGCCATTCACAATGTTAAGAGAATGAAAAAATTGCATTTTCAAATGGAATGCGAAGATGTCACTAGCTCTGATGAAGAGAACTTATTATTAGTGGTTGCTCAACATATTTTCCTCAGCTCGTCGCAATATGAAAAAGTGGTGAGAGCGATAACAAAGAGAAGAAGAATATCTATCGTTAATGGTGAAAACGAGGAAAAAAAGAAAAATTGTTGTTCTTACTTTTGAAAAAAATCACAACCAATAGATACTCATTAAATAAAAGATCATTTTTCTAAGAATCAAGGTTATAAAAAATTATACTAGTTGTAACATCATGGATTTTATCATAGATATTCAAGACTTTTTGCGGTGCGGATAAGAATTATATACCAAAAGAAGTTTCAGTGGTATAATCACAAGGAAACATTTTTGGGCATTGGATGATGCAGCCACCTGGCAATTACTGTTAATTACCGCATAATATGAAACTATACAATAATTATCGGATGCTGAAAGTGCATGGTATGGAGTGGTATGATGTTGACATTACAATAAATGATTTTAAATATCATCTTGCTACTGTTGCTAAAAATTGCAAAAGAATTTATGTGCATAGTAATGGTGAAGCTAAGTCCTTTAGTTTACTCTTAGCACGTAAAGCTTATAATTTCTCAACAATTTGTCCTTTCTTAGAAGAAATCAAGGATATTTCTTCCCCCATATGTATTACAGATTCACAACAGCATTTTAAAAACAAACAGCTATTTTGTGGATTACATAATGCATACCTACTGAAAGAGTGGTTTATTTAGACTTTATTTTTAAAAACCCTGATGTATACGAGTGATAAGTGTTATAGTACATACTGACAATGTATGTTGAAAAAAAAATCTTACTGAATTATAGGTGAAGATGTGTTTTTATTTGAATAACCTTTACGCAACCCTTCTTTATTACTTTCTTACTAGAATTAAAAAATTATAAAAATAAATCAGGTTAATTTATAAATTAAACTAAAAAAATCAAAAGCTTAAATCTTTAATGGATCAATATAATTTACAGTTTTATACTAATAAAATGCTTAACCAACTAAGTTACTAAGGACATGCATACAACAGAGCACGAGTAAAATCTAGGTCCCGCAACTACGGCTTGTGCATATGCAAATTTATTTTTAATCCAAGCTATGGTCTGTAAGATAATTTAAGATTACAGATATTCTAGTCCAACCTCGTATAAGAGCTCGTGTGCTTATGCATGCATGAATGTGTATGTTTACGATCGCGCGTGGTTCACGCGTACGATCGTGCGTATGCATGAGAGGTCGAACATGTATACCTATATACACGTAGATAGAGCACTTGAACCCTTATCTAATAGCATGAGAACGAAAGAGAGAGCACTTTGTGGAGCAAGATATGTATAACGCATGGGCCCAATCTTATAGCACAAGGCTCCACCACTGGCGTAGTATTTCACTATCCCCACTATCACATGCTGATAGTGTTAGAAAGTAAGAGAAAGAGAGATATTGCGTGGACCCTTGTCCAATAGCACAAGGAGAAAGAGAGAGCACTCTAGAAGGAATATATATATATATATATATGGACATGTGACGCTGGGAGCCCGTCTAATAGCTTGTCTTATAGTATTCCCTTCCCCTTGGCGCAGTATTGCACTATTCCCACCACTTTTCTAGGCGGACAGCTGGAGGGAGAGCGCAGAACTGCCATCATTTATCTGCGTATATATACAGCAAAGAGACTATTTCGTTAACTTCAAATAACCTTAGAAATGTTTGAAAATACATGCTCTAGTACACGACGGCAGTGGTGGTGGCAATTTCCACATAAATGAAGTACGTACAAAAAACTGTTTAGTCGACTTGAACCAGTCTTGAAAATATTTTGACAAGTGGAGGGGCGTAAAAAGATCTCACTGTTGGGCATTGCTGCCACAAATTGCACAAATCTTGTCTATAATGACTGCGACGGTGGGAAAGTCATTGGTGGTTTAAAAGTTAAGCTCTTCGTTTAATAACTAAGCTTCTAAATTTTTGAGCTCAAAACCGAAAAAATAAGAGTTTATAATTTTGCGTGTTTTTTTACTGCTAAATCGTTTAAAAATTTTTTTTCAAGTTTTTTGAGCTAGTTATAGTCTTTATTTCACGGTAAGAAAGTATTTATGTGGTAGTAAGTTTAGTAACCTGTTTTTGAAATTTTCATTTCATAGCTTTCTAGATCTTGTTCATAAAAATTTAAGCCTTAATAGTGATCAAGGTAACAATAACTATCATTTAGCACTTTTTTCCCGCATTTCGTATCTTTTTTTTTTTTTTTTTTTTTAATATGATTTAAAAATTATTCAGAATTGCCAATTCCACATTTTTAATAAGAATTCCATTATTACATATACAAGATCTTATATGGCAGACCATAATTAAAACCTTAATAAGTTTTATTATAAAAAAGTTTACTTGTCTGCAGCATTGAATCAAAAAAAAAAAATTTTGTTTTAATTTTTTGATTTAATGCACTGTCTTGGTGCAAAAATTGAACAATATTTCAAAAGTAAGAAAATTGCTTCTAAAGTAGATATTACCTAATTAAGGTCGAAAATATTAACATAAATTACCTATTAAATACAATTCTTTAATCAAATGGCTCTTCACTAATCCATGGTTCCATGACGTCAACTTTTGGATCGAACAAGCTAGTGTAGTGAGTGACGTTACAGAATCCCACTTCTGGGTACGTGACAGAATACATGATATTGTAATGAGAATTTTTGTCACGCAATCAGACTACGGCTACCTTAGATATAAGGTTAGAGTAAACCAGAGATCTAATTTTGCAGTAAAAGCAATAATAGATGCGTGCCTATAATATATAATAATGTGCCCCATATTCAGGCATATTAAAAATACTGGCCAGCTGAAATAGACCTATTAGACTTAGGCAAAATAATTTTAGTAGGGCTATTATAAGTACCAAACGTTTGACTAGCTTGAAGGACGTGGATCTGCTTGGCTTAGCAAAACTGATGAAAATCCCTCAGTAACACTCCTGAGACACAGATCTCCTATTTTTGTTAAGGTATGACTCAGAGATAAATTTGTTGTTACCAGAATTTAAATTCCATAGTTGAGATAGTAAAATAGAATTTTTAAAACCACACATTTACAGGCGAGTTCTGCCAAATAGAGTAAATCAGCGATTTCAGATTGGTGACCTTGAAAAAAAGTGTAGCGGAAGTGAATTTTTCTTGATTCTTCCCCTTCACTTAACCCCTCTTTACGTACTTTTAGTCCCCCTACACCACACTGCTTAACCTTATGTTACTCCACTGCATCATACATTTTTAATTTAATTCTTTTCCTTTTACCAATTTCAAAAAAAAAGAAGAACATTTCTAAAATAAATTTAAACCCCTGACCACGTGCCATCTACTGGCCGAGGCCCTTTCCCACTTTGCTATGGGCAGGCCGAACGATAGAAAATCAATTACTCCGTTTTATCTTGCAATTTTTCACGTATTTTCAATGTTAACTTTTATTGATTGTGTAATAATTTATTTAGTTAAATTGTTCATTAAAAAAATTAATAATATATTTAGTCAAATATTATTTTTTGGTAAACGTTTTTTTCATGAATTTGAAAATTAGCATATATTAGCAGGGTAGCTTTTATATGTAATAACAAAAATTTATTTACTTATGTGTTACTTTTAAAGTAGTTAAATATTTTTTTTATACTATTTTTTACATTTATCATAATCTTCGTAATTAAAAATAAAAAGTTTTTCGGTACTGTATAATTACAAAAATTAATTTTAATTGCGTTTTCTTCTCTCACAAAATTCAGAGGGGTGGGAGGAGTGGAAATATATGCAGCAAAGCTGGAAATTATTTTTCTTACGTGGATGAGCTTAAATACATGATTTGACGTTTAGTTGACTTCATCCCCTTTGTGTTATTAGAAAAAAAAGAAAAAAAATTATAGATCTATTTGAAAATGCAACATATTTATCAAACAGTGATCTGTCTTACAAACAGACACTGAGGGGTTTGTAGAGATCTTATAAATGCAATTTTAAGTGATTTTTCCATAAAGTTAAATGTTAAATTGCAAATTCACTCAGTTAAACATGTGAAAAAGGGTATAGTTCTATGATCTAAATTTTTTTTTGGTGCTTCTTATGGTATTTTAAGTATTTTCTTGATACTTAAATAATATCTGCGAAGAAAACATATACGTGATGAACATCTTTAATGAACATTCACTAGAATGTACTACAATAATATTAAATAAATTTGTACTACAGGATGGTCTTAATTTTTTAGGTACAATTACATGCTGGATGTTAAATATGGACTAGGAATGAGTTTGTGAGTGTACGAGATGAATGTAAGCATGACGTTATAGATATTATCAGCGTAAGCAGTAGAAAGTTGTTTTGAAACTTTCGGAAGATTCGATAAAAGTGCAAATTCTTATATTGGCCAGCCTCTATATTGTATTGTTACAAGGCAAAATGGCCTCCACGTTCAAAATGCTCTCGCTGATGCAACGTATACATAAATAGCATAAAGTCGAAGCTTCTCCTAGTTTGTTTCTTTTTGGGGAGCTGTATATACGCTGAGAGGAGGAGAAGAAGACGCCAATGGACAACGAGCTGAGCTACAGAGACACATGGGCGCCAGCAGGAAACGACAAGAAACCCCAAACGCAACTACCGAGGCACACAATAGCTACTATGTTGAGAGCGACTATAAGGAGAGATACATGGCAGCACCAGCAGTGGTGGCCATTGCCCAAGCGAGAGATAGTGAGTCTGTTTGGAGGAGAGCCTCGAGATGTATACTTAAGGGCGAGCAGCGAAAGTTTCGGTGGTTTGCGGGTTTTTGTGGCAAGTAATGAGAGAGAGAGAGAGAGAGAGAGAGAGAGAGAGTTGAGACAGTTGTCAATAAGGTGCGTTGAGTAGTGAGAGAAGAGAGAGAAGTGTTGTCGCGAGATTAGCAGCTGATGTGTGTTCTCCCAGAACAACGAGGTCTCCAGGTCAAGGACTACGAAAGCAGCTCGGACCAAAAGAATGGAGTAAGAGACAGTGAAGACGAAGAGCGAAGCCGTAGGACGAACGACCCACTCGAGGACCAAGGACGACATCCTGTTGGGTTGGACTCACGGACGTTTGAACAGGAAGTGAGACTAATAAGAGAGAGAAAGAGAGAGAGAGAGATTGTGCAGCGTAGACAGTGAGGGAGAGAGAGAGAAGAGAGAGGTAGTGTGCGAGTTGACGAAAACAGATGTACGAGAGACTGCAAGGTGGATGCTTGGGAGTGCCACCGTTGTTTGCGCATTTTTTCGTGTGTGAAAATAGATAGCAGAGTTGAGAGAGAGAGTTAATAAAGAGAAATAGTAGCTTTTTTGAGTAGACCAGAGAGAGTAAGAGTGTGTAAGTATAGAGAGTAAGAGCGAGCACAGTAGTGAGAGAGATAGATAATATAGTAAGTGTGTGGGATTAAGGACGACTCAACCTTAGTAGAAAAATCAGACGTGAATCTGATGGGTCTTACTTGGAGCTTGTCAACAAACTTGTAATCAGATTAAGGTTTAGTAAGACTTATAAATGTCTTGTATTTACACAGCCCAAAACTATCACTTGCAGGGCTGATAGGTCTACTAGATCTGATTGGTCTAGTACTTGTAACAGACTCATAAGATCCATGTCACATTGGTTTTTAGACACAGGGTACTTATAATATCCCTGTCTAGAGGGACTATTTAAGAATAGGTTACACTTCTCTTTCCTTTTTTAACAAAGCTGGGGTTCTTGTTCATTCTATTCCAGTATCTAAAGTTAGCTTAGCCTGATTAGCTGACAAAAGTTCTGGTGTTAAAAATATCACATCGTGAATTCTATCCCTCACTAAGTTTGTATTTTATAACTTTATTCACCATTGTAGCATGTGAGATCTAAAAGTTGATTTCACATAACAATTAGCAGTACTAAACAGCCATTTAATTCAGAAATTACATGGAATATCTGGTTTTTCTCAGTTATATTATCACTGTAGAGAGGAATGTCTCTTTTCAAGGAGGTTTTGGGACTTTTTAATGTCATTAATTTATTGCAAAAAAATGGGGAACTAAATAAGAAAACCACAAGATATTCATTTTAAGAATCACGCACTGAAAACCAAAACTTTTAATATCCATGTTTGTTGAATTTCAAATTATAGTCTCCTATATTAAATAAACAATTAATTATAAAAATACATAGGATGTTACGTTTTCTTTTAAATAATTTTTTTTAGTATAGTAGCCAAAGGCTTCACAACGATAGCTCGTAAGTAAAAATTTTAATTGTTAAACTGCCATTGACGCTAGTCATGTGAAATAATTAGATTTAAAATAAGTACTAGTCTGACAGAGTTCTATGAGTAACTACTTTGTTTTTTAAACTTTTCTCTGACTTTACGGTTTGTTATGAAATGCTCCATTCATGTTAAATGAGGTTTTTTTTCCCTACGTTTCGCTTAGCAACCTTAAGTAAAGTTAAAATGATGAATAAAAATTCATGTAAACGTACTATAAAAAATAGTAGCGGACAGGCCAACCACAAAAAATTACATTATACGTGTGTATGTAGCTATCTAAACAATATTTCTACAAATTAAGCTTATTTGTAGTGCGACTTAGTTGTAAAATTTCAGTTCTTTTTAACGCCTGTTGTCACGCTTCTCTGTAGTGTTAATTTAGTCTGTCAAGTATAAAATCGAATAGGAAAGATAGAGAGAAACGTAAGGTTCATGTTACCCTTTAAGATAATGTATAATTATTACAAAAAAGCTTTCAAAACTGATGAATATTCAAGAAGATGCTTCTTGAATAGTAAACAGCTATATAGTAATGAATTTATGACTGTAGGTAATAGGTCTCTTATCTTTTTTAAAAAGTTTGATATAAAAAGTTAATCTATGATTGATTAACTAAATGATTTTGTTTCTATTGTTGAATTAGAAGAAAATATAACAAATATTTTTAATAAAAATCGATTAGAAAACGAATGATGTCTTATCTTTTGTTTCGAGAAACGCAAATAATTGATAAATCATGATAATTTAACACCTTGTAATAATGTAACACATTTTTTAACAATAGTAATGTAATAGTAATGACAAGAAAATGTGAGACTTGTCATTGTATATTTGTTGTAAATTTCAAAGGAGTTGACAATATTTATGACATTATTTATAAAAGTCTTTCAATTACATATTCCAATTCTAGATTTCCAATTAGATAAGTTCTACCATCTCACAAACTAAAGTTATAGATGTTTGCTACTGTGATGTTAATGAGCAACTAATTTACTCTAGAAGAATTCTGTTTCCAAGTGGGACTATGAACAACGAAATTATTTAAATGAAACATTGAGTTAAAAAAAGATAATAATATAAGAGCGGATCTACCTCTTCTTTCCTTTGTATGTCTTTAAGACCAATAACGATATTTTTAGAGAAAGACGAAAAGAAGATAAGCAGCTGCTGGGGAACATCGAAAACACTAGAGAATGAGTATAATTAAAAGAAATAGAGAATTTTTTCAAGCATACAAAAGGTAAAGAGAATATCAGAATATCGAGTACCATTTGAAAAAAACCGAAAATCTACTTAGGCAGCTTTGGCCAATAAATAGAAAATCTTGGTTTGATTATGAGGTCATAAAATACAGCCTTTAAATCAGAAAATAATCAGTGATGTAATTTTACCTGCAACGTCATATATGAAAGTACTGCATCCACCAAGATCAGAATGGATGCAATACTATCTAACACCATACGATCCGACTATTTAAAGATGACAAGGGATACAGTTAAAGATCGCCAATTAAAAGCATCATCAAGCCAATCAATGTCCTCCTCTAAAAGCTTACAACAGCCAAAATATGATTCAGTGACTACCCCATTGATTTATTTATAAATTTTTCTTATTCTTTATTCTTACTACTAGTAACACAAGCTGGCTATGAGATTTGGCTCAACTCAAGTGGCACAACTCTAGTTCATTTATCTGCACAGAAATGTATAGAAAAAATCAAGTCCTCATGCAAGAAAATGCGTAGGCTAGGCTGTCTCTACGCAACACCTTCCTTAGAAGTTTAAGTCAGAAGCTTGTACACTTTAGAAAGCACCTAACGTGACTCTAAAAATCCTAACGCTCTATTCTCGTTAATAAAAACTCTGTGTGGGGGGTGTGGGGTATGTAGGGGAAGAAGTACTAGGAGGCCCTGGAGATCTGAAAAAAGTAAGCTTAGTTGAAATAAGCAGAAAAATTACGGCATTTTACCGTTTAGGTAGGGGCTGTGGGTAGGGTCAATAGGAGTCTGTTACTGCTGTGAGATACTTTAGTGGTTGTATACTTATCAGAATGTTTAAAATCATATTATTTTATTGAATTGTTAAATCAGGACATCTACGTACATCAGGAAGAAAATCAGGGATGTTCCTCATTTTTTTATTTTTAAGTAAACAAAATTCCTTTTAGCTGTAACTCAGAACTTACTTTTAGTACAACAGTATTATTTACATTATGCCTTAAATTTTTTAAAGTAATAAAATAATATTAAATGTACAATAATTTTGGTACTAAATACTAGGAATCTTTTTTTGTAAAACGTGACTCATGATGACTTAGCTCCATCACTACATCTGTATCATTGCAAATCAATGAAAATATGAATTTTAGTAGAATTCCGAATATTAAAGTATGTTCAACCTGAAAAATTTGTATTTATATCTAATTGTAACAGTATTGTGACGAAATACACAAAAATGCAGTTATATACAAATCATTCATATAAGCAAATCGTTTATTAGAAAGGAACGTTAGATATCTAACTCAAAATTTTGAACATCAATAGACCTTTTTCTGTTTAACTGTTTTATGGTTTATGCAAACGGAATTTTTTTTAAAAGTTACAAACAAAATCCAATACTTCAAACGTTTTTGATGCAATAAATGTGAAAAAATGATGACTAATAGGTGAAGAGAAAACAAAAAATATTCATCTTAATTGATTAGTTATTCGTTAGTCATTATTATGAGTTGCCGTTTTTGCAGTAATAAAAATAATAATTTTTCGACAACTAGTTTTAACCGAGATGTTATTAAAATTGTTAATATTATCATTATCGTAACCATTAAAGTTGTGACTATCATTGTCATCTTAAAAATAATCATTATCCTCTTAATTATTATAACTATTACTGTCATTACTGTTATTTTTATTAATGTTACTATTATTAATATAAGTATATAATCATCATAGTATATTACTATCATTATTAAATACATCATTATCACTCTTCCTATTTCCAGTATTATAAACATAAAAATTATCATTGCCTTTTTTTTTTCTTTATTATCACTATCCTTCTTTACAGATCTGCTTACGAAAATATAATTTAATAATAACCTAAGTTGCTCAGAAAAAGAAGTGATTTAAGGTGTCATAAATGTCAAGTAAATTACGTTTGTAAGTAATTAATGAGATGTTTATTGATAGTTTGTATTTTCGTCTAAAAGTTTCAGTTAAATTGAGTAGTGTATGTTTAAACAATTTAAAGTTCGTATTATTTATAAACGGTAGATGCTATAATTTCTTATCCTCTTACGATTGGAAAACACATACAATATTTGATATTATGTCAGAATAATTCAAATTTAAATAGTGAAGTTAAAGAAAAATATACAAGTGTAATGTAAAATATACGAACAATGAAACACATCTCTTTAATTATTGGGTAATGAAGTATTTCAGCACTATAAGCTATAATAGTGGTTTTGGGAACGAAGTTCCTTTTCTCGCGTTATGAGTTTTGAGTGCATGGGAGCTAGACGGAAAAAAGTTTAAAAAAGACTTTTTTCTGACCCCGCAATAGTAATACAGCCTTGTACAAAGCTATATTTATTACCATATACAGCTATCTCTCTCTTTATGCGCGTGCACCAAAGGAACCCACGAGACAGTGAAGCTCTCTTTTGTTTGGCATCCTTTAGTTGGACTTGATCTGTAGCTCATCCTCCCCGTGCCATGTACCGTCAGTACTACCTACACATGTACAGCAGCCACTGTAGGTACATAAGTATAGCTTAACTTGACGTATGATGTAACGTATTAGTCTCCTTTCGCTTCCTGCACACCACGCTGTTGCACCCATTGCACCGGCTGTAAGTGCAGTTGTTTAGTTTATTGCCCGAAAACCAAAGAAATAATTCAGTCTCATCTTTTTGAGTAAAGAAAAAGTTGATCATTTTCCTACAGAACTTTCTCCAGAAGACGAAAAACACAGTTTTGTCTAAATCAGAAGTTGACTTCATTAATCTATTAAAAAATTTATGATTAGTTGCCAATTTCTTATTCAGATTTTGGCTTTTATCTCTACTTCTATTACTCGTAGAGTAATTTAACAACTGTCAATCTTTTTGTCATTAAGTTTGATGAAAAATAAACATCTTTGTTTATTCTTTTTTTTATACTAACACACTGATAGTAATAAAGAACAAAAAAAAAAAATTTATTAAACCATAAAATTTTTGATCAGTGTTAAAAAAAGAGCTTTGATGTCAATTTAAAAGTTACTTTTACAAATATAGATATAACATTTCACAATAAAAAGCTGTTTTTAAAATCAAAGAATAGTCATTAGTTTTTGTTAATTGTATTTTTAAAGTGAAACTTTGAAACGTTATTATAAATTTAATTGCTGGATTACAAGAACAATTGTGCTGTTGTATTTACACAGTCACAATTTATGTTTTTTTTTTCCTTCTGATTTTGTAGGACATGTGCCAACACCAAAAAAATTTATCACTGTAATCAAACCTTATACACATTTCAGTTACTGACTTACTAAGTGAATCTAGTCTTAATAATGAGTTTTTTTTTTCAAATGGTCCCATAAGTTATCGTTACTTAGTATATATATAATGAATACATATTTTGTTATCAATTTTTTCAATTCATTAACTTAATATTTTATTCCATTCATTATGGCTATATGTAGCTAACGTCTACAAAAAAGCGAATGGAACTTCGTAGACCCCTCATGACTTGTTTTTCATTTCAACATATACAAAACTTTTTATTGCTTAACAAACTATTACAGTTTAGAAAAACGTTCAAGCAGAGATGAGTAGAGAGATTGCTACAGCCAATGCTACAGCATGAGATAACTTTTTTCCGCTGATCAGGGCGATCCACCGCGGCCAGCCGTTGAACCAAGGCGCATATTTTTCGAGAGTGCGAGACTCGTATCGAAGAGCGTGCACCCGGTGCGTCTACAAGAAGAGAAGTGGATTTGCGTGGAAATGAGCATATAGGCGCACATTTTCGCGACACGTAGAAGGGGTATACCAAATGTGTGCCTACGAGGAGAGGAGTAAAAATGTTGACTATAGCTATATATCTGAGCGCACAGCCAAAGCAAGCAACGACATAAGTTATTCTCTTTTAATTGCAACCAATTAAAAGAATTGTGTTAATTAAATATGTAATTTCAATGTCAATTACATAATGTTGGTGCCAGACCAAACTTTTAATTAGCGTGAATAAATATCAAAACTTAATACCTTTGAAAAATATGCAACAAAAATCTGAACAGTAAGTTTAAAGCTTAAACATAATTTTTAATACTTTATAAGATCTGTTTTCAAATTGTTAAAATTTGTAAGTGTTAATAATTTATATTATAAGTTGTGTTAATAATTTCTTGGGAGTTTTAAATGTAAGAATTATACTTATATCCTAAGGAATTATTTTATTATTATTTCAATAAAACATACATAAAAAGCAAATAAACTAGAATGATGAATCACGTTATAAAAAAAAATTTGCCGACAGCCGGAATCGATCCTCAGATAGCAAAACCAGACTAGAAGTGGCATAAGCCCTTACTACCTTAGCTATCGAAACTTCGAGGGACAGAGATCTTAAAGTCTCATATGTTCATTGATAACCTCCGGGGCTTGTCCTACAGTTCATAACAATTGTGATGAGGAAAATAATTAACCAGTGGTTATAGCTGAATTGCCAAAAAAAATTAGCTGAACATTTTTTCAAAATAATACTAGATTTCAAATCAAGTATTAACGTACGGAAAAAAAAATGTTTTGATATCAAATTCTGTGCATATGATTATGAGCTTTCAGTTTCACAATTGAATTTCATGTAAGATTGATAGATAACATTCAAGCAAGAGCGAGAGAGCAAGAGTTAGTTAAATATATATAGCATATACTCGATTGCAGTCAAAAGAGAAAGACTCATGTCGTCGCTTGCTTTGGCTGTGCGCTTAGATATATAGCTATAGTCAACATTTCCACTCCTCTCCTCGTAGGCACACATTCGGTATACCCCTTCTACGTGTCGCCAAAATGTGCGCCTATATGCTCATTTCCACGCGAATCCACTTCTCTTCTTGTAGGCGCACGCTCTTCAATACGAGTCTCGCACTCTTAATAAATGTGCACCTTGGTTCGACGGTTGGCCACGGTGGGTCACCCCGATTAGCGGAAAAAAGTTGTCTCATGCCGTAGCATTGGCGTTAGCAATCTCTTTCCTCATCTCTGGTTCAAGTTACTGTTGTTGGAATCGTAAAGTAATGGAATCACCTTTAGATTATTACAAAAAACGTCCTCTACAGTTGTTGTTCTTGGATGAAATATTTCAGCTACCATTGAAATTATATAATTAAATGCAACAATTATTTCCAAGTTCTTGCAACATTAAATGCGAAGGTATTGTCAAAAGAAAACAACTATCACTATCTTAAACTAAGAAGGTCAAAATTATTTTACTTTTCTATTTACTTTAGTGATATAAAGCTTAGTAATCAATTAACAAAAATATTACCACTGTTAAAAAAAACTTTCACCTTAAGAACAGTATTGATTAAAAACTATATTATTTTTTTGCAATGAAGTAAAAGACAAATCTAAAAGCAAAGAATTATAAATAAGTTTTATAAGTTACAAAAGTACTTTAATTAACAACGTAAGAAACGTATTTCTTACTTGAATGAAAATTTAAAAAAGATATAACAAAAATCAATAATACATGAGTAAAGGAAGATCATAGTATTGAATTCTGAAGTGCACAAGAATTTGACAATTGTCGTTCATTCAAAAATAAGTCAATCAATTCTCTAAATTACACATACTGGGACGAGTTATTATATTTTGTAGATCTAGTGGTATATTTGTTCGTGCTTCCCTTAGAATATTTTAATAATACCTTAAGCATCCTACTTCAAAACATCATAAGTGTGACGGAGATATTCTAATTTGTGCAAATTGCAAGCATTATACTTACTGTTACAAACTTCACTCATTTTCAAGTATTATTATACATAAATACTACTGTAAGAGGCATACAGTAATAAAAAAATCTTGATGTGACAAAAGTTTCTATTTTATATATTATACAAAAAGATTTCAATTTCTAAGTAGAGTAAGAAGTCACCGTGTGGATGGCAGAGGGCAGTTGAGCACTACTTATATGTGAATGTCAAAAAAAAATATAACTTATGCGGACAGTACGTGTACGGAGGGGACAGGTTCGCGAATGTTTGCATAATTTTAGCACAGTAATAGTATATTTCTTAAAAGTTCGTCAAGTCTGGTTAAAAGCTTTTTTTTGACACCGGGCTTTTAGCGAAAAACCTTTGTGTCTTTGTAATAACCCTTGAGATATTATTTTCCTCATACTGTAAGGTAATCTTAGGTTAACATATGTATGCGTGTCTGCATTCGTATGAATACATACACACAAAAGTAGGGCGAGGCCACCCCATGCGCTTCTGGCACCTTTCTCCTTGTTTTTATAGCTAAGTGACAGTAAAAACTTAATATTTACGATATTGAAAAATTAATTAAATTATAGAAACGAAGAACAAGAAAATTCTCAAATACAAAAGTATACTTTTTTTTTATTTGTGTATAAAATATAATTTTTATTTGAATGTTTCTGAATTTTATAATACTTTCAAAATCTATTGCTATTACTTTTTCTTATCAATAAAGACAATTGATGCACTGTTCTTATTTTGAACAATATGAAAGATAATATTATACTTTATAAATGTGGTTTGTCAAGGTAAAATTTTGATGATTATAAAAATAAACGTGGTCTTTAACATTTAAAACATATTTTAGAGTTACCAGATATATCACACAAATGCAATGTCTGTGACAAAACAGTTTTTTTGCAAGCGAAATAAATGGACGGCTCTTTAACCTTGTTAATGGAAAAATTAGAAAATGCATTTCGGAAACTATAACTGAATCCAAGAACTAAACTACGTAGGGCACATAATAACAAAAAAATTGATAAGTCCTGACCTAAAAGAAATTAAACTAGTAAAGTTATACCCTTATTCTGAAAACATAAAAAATATTAGTCAATTTATAGAATTCACAGACTATTACATGCATTTCATTAAAAACTTTTCAAAAAAGGCCAGACCTTTAAAGTAGTAAAGCTGGGGGGATGCAGGGCCACTTGGCCTTGTATTTTCCTAGAATACAGAGCCACTCTGGCCTCGTATCCCCCTACGAAGCTACTCAGGCATTCTTACTAGAGGCAGATCGGCCACTAGATCTACCTCTCATATCTCTATACATGTACCGAAAAAGATTAAGTGATACTGTGATCTCTGATTGTTTTACCATTTGCAACAAGTTGATGTTGTTGATATTATAAATAACTATTAACCATTTATTTACTAAATAAATTTTCTGCGCATAGCAATAATTTATTCGTAGGTTTTAATCGTAAGAATAGCATGAGGAAGGGTTACTTATATATTAATAAAAACTTTAAATAAGATACATTTATTTAAAATTTAAAGAAATATAGTACAATAATTTATGCCTTTTATAAGGGCCAATTGTTTGACAAAACTATTCTACGTATTTCTAATTACTTCATATCCTTTTTTTAGGTCATGAGCGAAAATTTTCAGAATAGTAATTCTTTTTGACTTTTGGCTGAGATGCCTCAATGTGCTTCTCTAAAAGAGGTATTCGGCTATTTTCAATGTCTTTGGTATGACAAGTTTTGCTGCTTTCCTCTAACTTCTTTGATTTATTAAAGTACGGACCTATTTAGATGTTGACTGCTCAATAGATACACGTCAAATGAAGCTTCAGATAATTTTTTGTTTGTTTATAAGGAAGCAAAATTTTATCAAAAACTACTTATTGCACTTCTTCGTCAGAG
Source organism: Copidosoma floridanum (assembly GCF_000648655.2). Next base: position 498,038 of record NW_019379646.1, read on the forward strand.
TTAGTGACATCTTCCCACTCCAAATGAAAGTAAAATTTTTTTATTCGATTTACATTGTAGGTAGCACACATGGATCTATATGCATTGTTATGGTGGAGGCATGCAGTAGCTAATATTAGAAGCTTAAATGGTAGGTAACTAGTCATATTAATAACTTTAAAATTTCTGCAGTCATATTAATAACCTTTTAACCCACTTTTTCTTGAACTCTCCAATTACAAAAATCTTTTTTGCATCTTTTAGACTTTCACAAAGTACATCACTAATTGTCATGTTGTCAATATCAACTGATTTTCAATCTAATCCATGAAAGGCCAGCTTAAGCTACAAATTCTCGCGTTTGTAGTTATCATTAAGTCTGCTCCCAGAAAATGGTGGCTTAGAGAGAAATACTTGTAGCTCATCATTCCCATGGAGTGACAGAATCGCCAACTCTTTAAGCACGTAATCGTTGCCAGGTTTCTTAGAACCCTGCATACCTCCCAGGTACTCCATCATGTTAAAGACTACGAATATTCATCAATTATATAGACGTAATTAAACAAGTTTTTTAACATCATCACTAATAGGATTGTACTCTACGATACGATCATGTAGAATAAGATAGTAAGCAGATACATTCCCTGGGAAATTCTTTAGTGTTTTGAACTTCAAGCGTACGTCCACTGGCGCGCTTTTTAAATCTTTATTATGCTTGAAATAATTAATTACAATGAGAGGCATGCATGTGATGAAATTTATTTTATTTAACATATGTTCTGGTTTTTTCCTGTAACGGGCTGCTTGAACGATTTAATACATATTATATAACATTCAACACTGATTTTTATAAATGTTAAGATTAAGACATCCATAACAACAAGAGTATGAGTTCAAAAAAAGCTTCATATTGCTGATATTACAATGATCAAAGAGACTGGCATTAGAAGTAGGCTCATTTTTTTTGTTTTTTGAAAGCCTGAAATGACAAAACGATGCTTTTTCAACTCATTTAACGTTTTGACAGCCCAATTATGTCCCAAAGTTTGTGGTAACATAGGGTACTTATACAACTCCCAATTGTGAAAACTCACAGAAATAGGCACGTCTTTTGTAATATTTGTAATAATATTGAGCAAAACGCATTTTTTGTATATCTGATGCAGTTATGTAAGGCACAAGCCTTTTAATCTAAATTAATTCAAGCTTATGTTTTTTAAAATTGGTATTTTTAGCTATTTGTATAACAGCGCTAACATCATCTCTTGATCCTGTAAGAATTATTTAATGTTTTGCTTTAACTACAACTTTCCGATAGTCCTTACCGAAACCAAGAATCATACTCAACGGTATTCTGCTCATTAATAATAGATTTTTTCTCTTTAATGTTAATTCAGCCAGCAATTTTGAACATTAAATTTTGACTGAGAAAGAAAGACATCTATTATTACATTAAAGTTCTTAATCCAACATTCTTAAGATTGTTAATTTCTATACATTTGGTTTATTTCGTATTTCTTTAAACATATGACAGATGGTGCTGTTAACTAGTGTTGTTCTTAATAAAGTACCATCTTCTTAATTTTTAATACGGCCAGCAGTACGTGGAGAACTTTAAAAAGCTAAGACGCACAAATCTTCAAGTTAAATCGAGATTCGAATCTCATCACTGTTATAAAGTGCTAATGTAATGTGCGGTCCAAGTGAATGAATCTCGTAGTGCGCAACTGACTTATTATTTATGACACCTGACTGAATGCTGAGAATCTCTTTCACCTCGATATTTTTTCGTTTGCAGAGAGCTAAATAAACCACAAGTTATTCACATGCAGAATCTCTTACTTTAAGGCCTAAGTTTTTCAAAAGCTGCACGTTTTGACGTCGTAACCCTTTGGGTATTCATCGACAACTTATCTGTCTCATCCATTTTTAGTTATTTTAGTAGCTTCATCTGATTTTGGTGGCTCGGGATTAATGAATTATTTATATTTTCGTTAATTTATTTTCAAAGCCTCGTCCAAATTAACTTTTATTGTTGTAATGTTGTTGTTGTTGTTGTTGTTGTTGTTGTTGTTGTTATTGTTGTTGTTGTTGTTGCTGTACGATATGCCCATTTTTAGTTAATTTGTTTCAAGTGTAGCCATATATTTATGAGTTCACCACAAAAATTAATCAACTTACAAAGTACACTAATTTTACCTTACCTACAGTATAACTTACCTACAGTTAAATCTGTCCTTCCGGTTACAGTCCGCTTCATGGTCCGCTTAGTCCGCTACTGTGTGAACCAATAAACCACTATCCATAAACAAAAAGTTAAACAGAGTCACGCATCTATTAGTAAAGCATCGTGTTAGGTAATGGCCAAAGCCAAAGTCCGCAGCGATACAGTTTAATAATGGTAATTAAATAAAAATTAGTTACTATCACTAAAATTATTGAATGACTATGATAAGTTTGGCAATAAAAACAGCTAAAGCTAGTTTTAATTCAAGTTTAATTCGTTTCAATTTTTTAATACTTATAGGTTAACACACTTAAAGGTTTATATATAAACTATAGTGATGAGCCGTTTGTTGACAAGAATATGAATTGAAAAGCAGAGTCTTGGCTATAAAGTATGACGATCTAGGCGTTTAAAAGAGGCACTGGCTCTTTTATCCATAAGATATTTTGACCTGCTAACAAGTTACCTGCTTCTGCTTCTATCCCACAAGTGTCTCTTTGCCTTTACACTTGGCGATGAGTTCTGAAAATATAACATGACCCTAGAAAAATGCAAACGCATTTCATAGAAGATATGATTGATTGGAATAGCTTAGTTGTAGTTAAAGAGTACTGTGAGAAAAAACAAATATTCAATCTAACCGATCAGAGTTATAACGTCCAGGTGAACAAGTTTGATTTTTGTGAACATTTTGCTTCTCATAAATTCGGGTAATTAATTTTTTTGTTTTTAAACGAATCGTAGGTGAGTTTTTCATTGTATAGACACAACTGGGGCTAATTACGTTGACTCGGGAAGTTTTTCAGAATATTTCAATGATGCTATTAACATGGTCCTGAAAAGATAGTCAAATTTTATCTGTTTCTTTTTAGCATCTACTGCAATACGCATCTGGACCAAGCTAAGAATATCAACACAACTTTGCATGAATCTAGTACTCGTATACATTGTAATATTCAGTTCTTATTTTGTGCCCGCTTGGCTCATTTCATCTTATTAATATGTGTATTCATCGTATTATGTGTTAAACATTTTAAAGTTTAATGCAAGCTACACAAGTAAATAAATATTGTAAATCCTAATGTTTAACATATTAACATCTTAAAGGCAAGCTTTAGACATGATTAACGCAAAGAGAATAAATTTTTTACTATATGCATCTCCGTACACTAATATTGTTATAATTTAATCATCGTTATCATTGACAGTTGCATAAATACGTGGTGATTGTGAGGGCCAGCTTATCATTATTAGATGAAAACTCTTTTTACAATGGATGAAATACATACATTTTAATTTGCTTAGTAAAAGACTACGAAATTAATACAATTTTCGCAATAGAAACAAATTTTGTATAAAAACATACATCATCTATCATGTATGTAACTAGTGATCGATTACAATTTTTAAAGACTCTTAAAATAAAGACTTCCCGTTGCCATATTTTGTGAAAAAAAAATAAATTTTTCAATAATAAGTAAAAAAATTACTGTATCTCTCTTAATAACATAAAATATTTTGTAAAAACAACATACAATGTACATTACTAATTCAATTTATTTCTTTATTACAAACAAATGATGTGTATTAAACATTAATGATAGCAGAATTATAGTTACACATTTTCTACTCAATACTTTGTGTAAGTTTCATTAGTTTGAATCACACGCTGTATTCTTTGAAGCATGGATTCGCTTTGTTTTAAAAAATATTAAGGTCTTTGTAAAAAGGCTGTTCAACGTTCTTAGATCTTGTCAATCATAAGCTCTACGTTGTTATTGTTCAGAGAATACAACACTTACACTAATCACAAGTACGCTTCCAAATACACATTACCCAGCGGATTCAGACATCTACACACACACATACAATAGCTCAAAGTTTAAGCTTTTCTAACTCAATTCCGGCGCAAGCCAAGATTCGAGCTTCGCTTAGATGCGTAAGTGCCCCCTCCTCTCATTTCGTCGAGAGCGAGTCGTCCTCCGAAATTCTCCGTTATTTTCCTGCTTTTTTCTCCTCTTATACCCTTTTGTCTCCTAGGGGAGTGGTCCTCACGGACCTGTTTCATGCGGGGAGGTTTGTTTTTAGTCGGTAGGCACATCGGGTGAATCCGACACTACCACCAGATTAGCTGGGGTGTCTATGAAGATTTTTCGCTCCCCGCTCCATCAAACAAAAAAAAAAAAAAAAAAAAAAATTTGCTTAGACAGTTTCATTCTCTAACTATCTCTGCCCAAACGTTTTCTATTATGTTCAGGTCAGGATAATGTGGTGGAAATTTGAGACGTTTAAACTTTGAGTTTTCTCTCTACCAATTATGTACTAGATGAGAGGTATGGATAGGACTATTATCCTTTATGATGTAAATGACCTTCTCTTCTGGATATAGTGCCATTGCATTTGGAAGCAAATAATGACTTAAAATTTGTACGTATAGTGCAGCATTTAGTTTCCTATCGATTTCTACAAGTTCGCCAGGCCCATCGTCGGAGACCCATCCCCAAAAAGCTCTGGTGCGTCTACCACTCTGCTTGTGTTCGATGACATAGGGCTAATCGAACATAGAACAAAATATCATTTTCAAAAATAACTGAAAAAATTAATTTATTGGTTTTTAAAAACTAAACATATTTTTTATTCTTAGCTTATAAAGTTATTTTCTCTTGAATAATTTTTTACTATGTGTGGAAAATTAGTTTGAAAATTTATGAAAAAATTTATAAAAAAATCTCTTCATGATATTTCATTTTCAGTGTAATGTAAATGAATCTCNTTACAATGTATTCATAACGTTGTAAATCGTTTTTTTACAGAATGTTAAGAACTGTTAAGCCTGGATTGAAGTTCACCGTGGTCATTTGTAACTTCTTTATGACGTTGATACAACTCAAAACCAACTTGACTCGCAAATTTCGTGTTTTACTTTTATTATATTAATAATTAATCATCACCTGGAATTCACCACTATCTTGATCGGCTGTCTTTGTGAATCGAGAATACTTTTTCATCTATGAAAATAATCTTCCGCCAATCGGTAGCACTCCATTGACTATAATCCTGGGCAAATTTAAGCCTTGCAGCTCTGTCATTTGGACAAAAAGATGTTTTCTTAGCAGCTTTCCGATAATACCTATGCATACTTTGTTTAATCGTTTTTCGAACTGTTTAAATGGTAGCTGGCAAATTAAGTTCTTGTGTAATCTTGGTGGCAGGCTTGAAAGGCTCCTGTTAAAGAGCTTCTTCCATATTGGCAATCTCATTATTTGGTTTAAGAACTCGCTGAGGACGATTTTTTCTCCCATCTCTAATGTTCTCGCCATTAAATAGAAATTTATTTTGCCAACAGTCTTCGTTCTGCAGTTCAATTGAACACTTATTTCTTGTCTTGATTCTCCAGCATCTACTAATCCTTCAATTTTCCCCAAATTAAAATTTGACAGATCAAAAGGCATAGTCAACAACACTGTTATATCGAGTAAAACGTATAGTAACACTTTATAGCGATATGAAGGTGAACGCGTGAATTTTTTCCATGACCTATGTATAACACTTCAGAGCCTACGTTAGGTGAATTCGAGATAAAGAGTTTTAGTAAAAAAATTTTTTTTACTCCAACAGCGCTAAAGTAACTATCACGTTGGAATGAGAGAGGGTAGTAAAAAACAAAGAAAAATAAATATATGTCATAGCGGAATACATGGTGACGGAGGTATTCGAACAGAGCTTAGATACTAAGACTGAGTAACTCATTATAGAACTCTATACGCAAGACAAAGCAACCGTAAATCAGCTGTGAGTTTTTGCGTCGTTATTGTTATATAGTTATTTGAATTAACTTTTTGTAAGTGTTTAGACAGAGAAATCAGGTGTATTTTTTGCATAATGATCGAAATACATTGTGCGTCGCATTTTCTATTATTTGCAGTTGCGATGGAAAAATAAGTTGTATTTGCTGTTTATTATATTATTTCCTTGAGAAATTTTATACATGTATTTATAAAACCTTTGTGCAGAATATGCACTGCGCACTCAGTTAATTTGCACTTATTTTTTAAATACAAATAAACTGAAGTAAAATAATCATTATTTTCGCAGACAACATGGTTGAGTTTACGAAAGATCAAAAGCTGGCCATCATCAAGATGATTCTTGATGCTACTTATAATATAATGAATGGCATGATTATTAGTTGTGGCCATGATCGATCAAAACTTTGCATGAAGTGCCTGAAATTGGTGACCAAATGCATTCATTCGCGTCAGCAGACCGAATACGTTTTTTATCAAAAATTTAAACGATAGTATACATTTTTATTTGTTAAGATTTACACTTTATCTCACAATGTGTAGTATATTACAATTTATTTTTGGTTGTCACTCGGTGCCAAAAATTTCCTAGAATTTAAAGCATCCTCCGAGAAAATTTGAGCGTAGATGTCTTCCACGATTTTCAAGTGGATACATTTTCCTCGATGATTTTAACGGGGTATCATATTAATCTACGAAGTCAAAATATCCGTGAAAAATCTTTAAGGGAAGTTCATACGCACAGATTTCCTTAAGGATCATTTGTTAAAAATCATGATGTTCTCGAGATATTTTTTTGCGGGACTACTATGACTGGAACTGCGAACGGTGGAAGCTTCTGTAAATCTTACTGCCGACTTCAGCCACAAGTGCAGCACTTTTTATGACCGAGCACATTGACTTTCAGGACTTATAACGGTAGCAGCTCAACAGCTGGCTTTTCAGAGATTAATTGCATACTGACATAGAAAATCCTGCACTAATTATTAATATTTCAATTAAAATATTTAACCATGGTTATTATACAAATAACTTATTTAATTACACTGTAATCTAACAATAAATTTTTTTTCTTTATTTTTCAGTATCTTACGTTTCTGCTACTTGGAAAAAAGTGAAACGCATTCACCGGATCATAAAACGTAAATTGGAAGGTAGAGAGGTGCCGTCATCATTTTCTGTTGTAAAATGGAACATTTTTAAGCAATTGAAAGAGCTCCCATTTGTATTTTGATTATTCTTGTATGTTTTTTTAAAATTTCTATATTTAATTTTATCCATAGTTTTTAAATCAAGTCATCTGCTACGTTAATAAAATATAAAAGGTTGCAGCATTACAACGAGTGTAAGGGCAAAACAATTGAGTACAATAAAATATTTATATTTATATGTTCTAGTCGGACAAGAAATACATGATAACGATGGACAAATGTTGTAAATGCACTTAGATAATATTGCTTAAAACATTATTATAGTATCACTCATTAAAAAATTTCAATCACCTTACGACAATTGTTTCTACACAACATTATTAACATGAACATAAATTATCAATAAATCTACTGTCAGATGAAAAAAAATCTTTTTATTTGCGCATGATAAAAACTTAACAAAAACATGATAATACACAATCAGTGCGCATATTTAACATTTTTTAAAAATTTTTACATTTACTTACTGCTCTCACCACATTAATAAAGCATGAGAAGAAACACAGCGTGTGATTCAAACTAATGGAACTTACACAAAGTATTGAGTAGAAAATGTGTAACTATAATTCTGCTATCATTAATGTTTAATACACATCATTTGTTTGTAATAAAGAAATAAATTGAATTAGTAATGTACATTGTATGTTGTTTTTACAAAATATTTTATGTTATTAAGAGAGATACAGTAATTTTTTTACTTATTATTGAAAAATTTATTTTTTTTTCACAAAATATGGCAACGGGAAGTCTTTATTTTAAGAGTCTTTAAAAATTGTAATCGATCACTAGTTACATACATGATAGATGATGTATGTTTTTATACAAAATTTGTTTCTATTGCGAAAATTGTATTAATTTCGTAGTCTTTTACGGAGCAAATTAAAATGTATGTATTTCATCCATTGTAAAAAGAGTTTTCATCTAATAATGATAAGCTGGCCCTCACAATCACCACGTATTTATGCAACTGTCAATGATAACGATGATTAAATTATAACAATATTAGTGTACGGAGATGCATATAGTAAGAAATTTATTCTCTTTGCGTTAATCATGTCTAAAGCTTGCCTTTAAGATGTTAATATGTTAAACATTAGGATTTACAATATTTATTTACTTGTGTAGCTTGCATTAAACTTTAAAATGTTTAACACATAATACGATGAATACACATATTAATAAGATGAAATGAGCCAAGCGGGCACAAAATAAGAACTGAATATTACAATGTATACGAGTACTAGATTCATGCAAAGTTTTGTTGATATTCTTAGCTTGGTCCAGATGCGTATTGCAGCAGATGCTAAAAAGAAACAGTAAGCTTACTTGGATTATACATGTCTTGGTTATCATAAGAAGTCAATTAATTACCGTAAGGGGAACAAAGATCGAAGGAAGTCTTCATTTTGAGTCATCCCTAAAACTTTCACTATGAATATCAGCTTCGAAGGACTGATAAAATTTGACTATCTTTTCAGGACCATGTTGATAGCATCATTGAAATATTCTGAAAAACTTCCCGAGTCAACGGAATCAGCCCCAGTTGTGTCTATACAATGAAAAACTCACCTACGATTCGTTTAAAAACAAAAAAATTAATTACCCGAATTCATAAGAAGCAAAATGTTTACAAAAATCGAACTTGTTCACCTGGACGTTATAACTCTGATCGGTTAGATTGAATATTTGTTTTTTCTCACAGTGCTTTTTAACTACAACTAAGCTATTCCAATCAATCATATCTTCTATGAAATGCGTTCGCATTTTTCTAGGGTCATGTTATATTTTTAGAACTCATCGCCATGTGTAAAGGCAAAGAGACACTTGTGGGATAGAGGCAGAAGCAGGTAACTTGTTAGCAGGTCAAAAAATCTTATGGATAAAAGAGCCAGTGCCTCTTTTAAACGCCTAGATCGTCATACTTTATAGCCAAGACTCTATTTTCTCTTGTTCATCTTGAATAAAACTTTTTTTCTAGTACATTAAACTTGGTTTATTATTTTACACTAAAGTTATGTCGTTATTTAGCATATTTAAATGTACGTTAAGTTTTTAAGCACACATTTATAATTTTACCTTATTTGCATCTTCTTGCAATTTTATTAAATAAATTTCATCTTCTAAGAACGCATCTACAATTATTTTTTAAAGAAACATCAAGGATTCATCGTCAAACTTTGCAAAAATCTTTATCTCATACTTAATATCTTTTAAATTTATAAGCTTAAAAATTTGATGATTTTTGACTTCTCCCAGTTATTTGGTAAGATGGTATTAACCACTATTGATATGATTGTGATGATTAAGATTTATTTGTATTACAAAACAAAATATAAAAAACCTCGCATATAATACAAAAAATTCATCGATAATGTATTAACTTTGCAGCTTAAAGATTTAAAAAATAATTAGTGCATACATTCATTCAACAGAGAAGATATAATTATTATTTTCTTACCTTCAGTTAACTTTGGACTTCTATTAAAGATGACATTACAACCTTTAAAATAAGATGAGTGTGTTATTATACTAGGAGGTACTGTCTTGTCTGTAAGATTTTTAATAAGAATCCTTTTAAAGAATATATAACGCTCAGTCAGGTATTGCAGCTCTTCATACATGAAACCCCCTTCGATCGATCAAAATTCGACTTGTTAATTAGTAGGTTTCCCACTACGCTTGCTTCTTTAACAGATATTTTCTTCTTCTTCTTTGTCTCCCTTATTAACAGGTTATCAGATGATCTTATTGTTGCTCCAGGATAAGGTGTATAATTAAATACACTACCAGTGATACCAATTCTTATCACACAAGCTCATCAATACTTTATTTTAATTTTTCGAAGAAAAGCTGATACCGACGTGATCAGATAACAAAGACAATAGTAATGATGATGCTGATAAGTATGATAACGACGATAATTCTAATAATAATGACGATGATTATGTCGATTGCAATGACGACAGTAATAATAATTATAATAATAACGAAGATACTAAGAATTATGATAATAATGATAAAGATAATGATCTGATGACAATGAACAGAAGGATAATACAAAAATAATAATGATAACAATGACAATGGTAATGAAAGACAATGAAAGACAATTTTAATGACAATGCAGATGATGACAAAAAATTTGATGATCATAATAATACTAATGACGATGACAACGACAAAGACGAAGATAATATAGACGTTAATGGTTATAATAACGACAATCATGCTGATAATAACAACGATAATAATGATAATCATATGGTCAACAATGAGAATAATTGTAATGATAGAAAAGATAATAATAATGACGATGACAATAATAATAATAGTAATGATGATGACGATCATGATGACGATAGAAATAAAAATAATAATAATAATTATAATGACAGTGCAGATGATGATAACGATAAAATTATAAATAATGACAGTCATGATAAGGAAGCGAGGGTATTGATAAAAATAATAATGATAATAATAATGATAATAATGGTGATGATGATAATGATGATGATTACGATGATGATGATGATAATAATGATGATGATAATAATCATGATATTGATGATTATGATAATGATAACGATAATGATAATTTTATAAATAATACTAAAAGTAAAAGTGTCTTCGGACATAACAATAATAATAATTAAAATTAAGGGACTGATGATAATAATGACGGTGATGGTAATGACGATAATTGTGATTATAATAATAACAATGTTGATGACGAGACCGATGATAATGATGATAATGATGATGATAATGATGATGATTATGATAATAATGATGAAGTCGATGATGATGATGATAATGATGATGATAATGATAATGATAATGATGATGATAATAATAATGATGATGATGATGATGATGATGATGATGATGATGATGATGATGATGATAATGATGATTATGATGATGCTGATAATGATGACGATGATGATAATGATTATGGTAGTTTTGATGATTATGATGATAGTGTCAAAATAAATGACGGTAATGATGATGATGATAGCAATGATAATGACAATAATCGTAAAAATAATAATAAAAATGTTAAGGACGATAATAATAACGACAATAATGACAATAAAAATGAGGATGATAATAACAATAATAAGGACGATGATAAAAATGAGAATAATAACAAGAAAAATGACAACGACAACAACACCAATTATTATAGTAATAACAATGATAAAAAAAATAATAATTACGATTATTGAAAAGACGATAGTACAAGAGACTCAGGTAATCATGACAATGTCGATAGTAATAATAATGCTTACAATAATGATGGTCACGATAGTACTTATGATAATTATAATAATAATAATCATTATGATAACAATAATAATAAAAACATTTTCTAAATTAATGATAATAATGACGATAATACCAATTATATCAATAGCCATTATTCTGATACTAATATTAAAAATAATGGCGATAAAAACAATAATAATATTAAAAATTATATCAATGACGACAATGATAGTGATAACAATAAAAATAATTACATTTATCGATACGACCATTATAGCAATAAGGACCGTCAAAAAATGATGATACGTATGGTAATAATGATAATAATGATGATAATAATAATAGTGATGATAATGATGATAATGATAACGATGATGATTATAATGATAATGATAACTGAAAAAGTAATGATAATAATGAGTATGATGATGAGAATAGTTATTATACTGACGATAATAATGTAAATAATAATAATGGTAATAATAATAATAAAGATAACAATAGTAATGATGACAATAATAATAACAATGTTGATAATAAAAATGATGAGAATGATGATGATGACGATCATGCTGATAATAAAAATCATGATTACAATGACACAGATAATAATATTATCAAAGGCAACAATGTTAATGCTGCAAATATTATAAAAAATTATTTAAATACAGCCGATAACAATGATAATGGTGGTGATAATAATAGTTATAATAATTATGATAATAGCTATGATGTTAATGATGGTGAATTACTCTCGGTAAAGATTATCATGTTAATGATGACAATAATGCTGATAATGATGATGCAGATAATCCTAATAATGACAATTTTTATTACGATTATGTAAATTATAATGATAATAATAATGTCGGTCATATTGACGATCGTAACAATAATAGTAAAAATGTTACTGATAACGACGATGATAATGATAATGACGATAATAATTAGGATAACGACGATAGTAATGGCCACGGTAGTAACGGTTAGTCATAAGTATGACAATGATAGTTAGAAAGACAATGATAAAAGTAATAATATTAATGACAATAACGACGACGACGATTACAGTCTAGATAGTAATGATGACGGTAAAAATATTGATAATGATAAAGGTATCGATGATGATGGTAATGAAAATAATAATAATGATGATAGTGATGATCATGATAATGAGGATAATAATGATAATGATGATAATAATAATGATGATAACAATAATGATAATAAAAATCATAATAATGATGATGATGATGACGATGATGATGATAATGATAATGAGGATAATGCTTATAATGATAATAATAATGGTTTTAATAATTATAATAATGATGATGATAATAATGATGATGATGATAATGATTCTGTAAATTATGATAATAATAATGATAATGATAAAAATAATAATGATAATAATGATGATAACGATGATGATAAAATCAATATCAGAGATTATGATAATGATGATGATAATGATGATTATGATGATCGTCACAATAATAATAATAATAATAATGATAATGATAATGATAATGATAATAATGATAATAATAATCATGACGATAATTATGATAATGATGTTAACTATGTTAATAATGATGATGAAGATGATAATGATGATGATAATAGTCATGTAGATGATGATGATGAAGATGATAATGANATTACAATGACAATAATAATAATCATGATATTAATAACTATAATGATAATAACAATGATAATTATAACGATAATGATAATTAGGATAATAATTATAATGATTATAACGATTGTAATGAAAATAATAATATTCACGATGATAAAGACAATAACATTGAAACTAGTAGTAATAATGATAATATTTAAGTTCATGATAATGATGATAACTATAATAACATTGACAATAACGATGACAATGATGACGGTAACAATGATGTCAATGACGATAATAATAATGATGATAAAAATAATGATAATAATGATAAAGATGATTATGATGATGATGATGATGATAATGGTAGTTAAAATAATAGTTATGATAATAGTAATAATGATAAAAATGGTAACGATGACACTGATAATGTCAATGATGACGATGAAAATCATTATTATAATGATAATCATAGTTATGATGATGCCAATAGTAGAGAAGGTAATGATGATAATAAGAAAGATAATTATAATAAAAATAATTCTTGGGCTGAGGCAGTTAGCCTATGGCTCGCGTGCTTTCCCGGTGGTGGATGGAGGCAAGCTTTCCGCGGATCTATAGTTTTAAGGCGCTACGGCGGTTGGAGCTTGTACCCAAGGGTGGTTGGAGCGAAATAAAATAATTCTCGTGGAGCAAAACGCCAAAGAGAAGACCTTGTAAAAAATCTGGGGTTGGGGTTGGGGTGGAAATCAAACATGGGTGACGCTAATGAAAACAACACACCTCAGGTTGTAACCTCTTCCGCCTAAAGGAAATCCGCCACTAGTTTTGACCTGGTAAAAGCCTGGGTGACTGGTGTTGGCCTTACGGATTCTGGGAAAGGCTACAAAGGCGTCCAGCACGAAAGTGCTATGCTTTCTAACATCCAAAAGCAAATGACAACTGGTGGTTGGTTAAACGATTGGACCAACGAAACATAGGATACACACCAGAATAGCCAGACTGAACATCAGCTGATACTACCTGAATTAACGGTAGTCGCTTACCTACAGAAAACCTTGAACGACGTAGAGAAGGAGAAGGAAAAAGTACTAGGTAGGATGACAGACGTTCTACTGAGTATTAAAAAAAGCAATTGACTGACAGCCAAACGTCAGCAGCACAGTCAAGGAAGCCAGAGTTCACCTAGAAAAATTTTTTAGGATTTTAAAGGACCTTTTAGGCCACCGCCAGAAGACTGTGGGAGAGATGTTAGTGTCGAGGACATCTCTGTCAGCTCGTATCATAAGACAGCCTCCGAAAAAGAGAGGTAGAGACGATGGCGCTACCAAGGATCAGAACGTATTCAAAAAAAGTAAGAACGACGACGATGACGACGAACTGTGGAGGAAAGTCGTAAATAAAAAGAAGCAGGCACTGGTGAATTGCAAGGAACAAGCATCTGCTAGAAAGAAGCCAGTAGGTAGCACACTCCAAACAAAGGTAAGCCAGGAAAGGAATCAAAGAAGTGGAGAAAGGCAAAAGAAAGAAACGAGGCCATCTTCTTAAAACCAGCAGAAGGAAAGTTATACGACGAAGTATTGGGAGCATTTTATAACGTGGTCGACCCAAGAGACTGCGTTGCAGAAGTTACTAGAATACGCAGCACAAAGGCTGGTTGTATTCTGGTGGAGCTCGTCAAAAGCACCAAAGACAAGGAGAAGCTAACGCAGGCCATATCACTGTGCCAATAATCATCTTACTGGCTACCGGTACCACAGGAAAGGTACAATCTAGGAAACCTAGAGTTACCTTGAAAATACTAGACTTAGAGGCAGTCGCCGATAAAGAGGAAGTTTTAGCAGCCATCTAAGGGGCTGCTTGAACCGGAGAAGACCCAGGTGAAATTAAAGTGGCTATGCTACCACCAAATCGATGGTAGCAAAGAATGGCGCTAGCCGAAATGGACGAGGCTGGCGCTCTGTCCCTTTTGAGGAAAAGGATGATAGCAGTGGGTTGGATCCGGTGCCGACTAAGGCGCAGGATTATCGTCCAGCGATGCTACAGGTGCTTTGGATAAGGCACACAAGATGCGATTGTAGAGGCCCGGATCAATCAGGCTTTTGCTGGAAATGCGATAAAGATAATCACAGAGCTAAGGACTGCAAGGCCGAACGACGATGTGTCCTATGCAGTAAATCTGCGCATGGAGGAAAAAGCACTAATCATGTTCCTGGATCTGGAGCATGCAGGGCCCTTATACAGGTCCTGGACAGAGGAAGAAGAAACCCGACATAATGCCTAGAGTTCTCCAAGGAATCATGAACGGGGAAATTGACGCAGATGCCCTCCTGCCACAAATATTATGTGAAAGAAGGGTAGACGTAGCGCTCATAACCAAGCAGTACAGGAACTTGAAGCCGCCTAAGTGGCTTAGCAACGCAACAAATATGTCAGCCATTTCTGTTCCTAGACCAGACAAAATCCGCCAAGATTCAAGTGGATCGGAAAGACATTTTGTCTGGTTGAAAAGTAAAGGCATCACTTATATAAGCTACTACTTTTCTCCAAACACTAGTATCAAGAAATACAGGAGAAGAATAAATTACCACAAAGATACCATCAGGGATGGCATAGAAGGTGACCTATTGGTCGCTGGAGACTTTAATGCAAGAGCAGTAGAATGGGGAATGCCTGCAACGAACTCTAAGGGCTAAACAGTCCTAGCTATGGCTAGGCCTGGCTAGATATGGCAGCAAGGCTAGGACTTGTCGTTTTAAACGAAGAAAGGACCACGACTTTCTGAAGGCCAGGATTTGGCGATTTAATACCAGACATTACACTGGCTTCGGAGAGCCTTGCGCCAAGAGTGAAGAAATGGCAAGTAATCGAGGACAAAAATGGCAGCAATCACCAATATATCGTCTTCGAAATCACCGATACAATAGACAGAAGAGGCATAGCACGCAAAACAGGATAGAATGTTAGGAAGCTGGACACAGAACGACTAGCGGAAAAAGTTAAGAATGGCATCGCTGCTATTTAAAACAACAAACAAAACCTGAACACAGCAGAAGGAGTACAGAAACTCATCGAGGCAGCTATGCAGCTCCTAAAAACCACATGCGAGGCCTCCATGCCCAGAAAAAAAAGGTGGAACGGAAAATGTTCAACTTACTGGTGGAACAAGGAAATTGCAGAATTGAGGCACCAATGTCTCAAACACAGACGCCTCTATCAAAGGGCTTGAAACAGACCACCGGCTTGGCAAAGGTACTCTGAGTACCAGCTTGCAAGAAAGACGATGTGAGCTGCTATCAAGAACAGTAAAAAGCAGTGCTGGCAAATTCAGTGCCAGGAAGTAAATAACGACCCCTGGGGCAGAGCATACCAGATAGTGATGGGAAAACTGGAAAGACTTGCACCAACTGTAAACAAAGACGCGGATACGATGAGACATATCGTGGATACGCTATTTTCGAAGCATCCAGAACTCAAGGATTAAGTAGACTTGGAGCTCATAGAAGAGGTACCTTCATTTACCCAAAAGGAACTGGAGCTAGCAACTGGATCGCTTAAAAACGGAAAAGCTCCTGGACCAGACAGTATACCAGTAGAAGTCATTAAGACAGTGGTGGCAAAACACCCACAGCTGCTCTTAAACCTATACAATGCATGTTTGCAAAGGGGTTGTTTCCAACCCCCTGGAAAAACGCACAGCTGGTACTAATTGATAAAAGCAAGGGGGAGCCTAACTCCCCGTCATCTTTCAGGCCGTTGTGCATGCCACATACGCCTGGAAAGTTATACGAAAAGCTGCTCAAGGCCCGTCTTCTACAGGCCATACAAAACGTGGAAGACTTATCTAACAGGCAGTACGTATTCAGAAAAGGAAGGTCTACCATAGGAGCAGTAGAAGAAATAGTAAAAGCAGTTCAAAACACTCGAGACGTATGTCATGAAGCCAGACCCCTCGTTCTTCTGAAGCGCTTTTAACTTAGCAAGATAGAAGGACATGCTTCAAGCTCTGAAATACACATTGAGAGCACCAGATCTCTTGAGAGTATTAAGAGATTATCTCGAGGACCAATTGTTGACCTATACGACAACAGAAGGCGTAACAGAGAAGAAAATAACTGCAGGGGCATTCCAGGGTTCCATACTTGGACCCGATCTCTGAAGTGTATCATACAACGGAACACTCCAACAGGAAACGCTGGAGGGGACTTTCTTGGTAGGATACGCGGACGATGCTGCTGTAGTGATCGTTGAACGCACGATGGAACTTGTCCAGAAATGACTTAATCAGATTATGCGGAGAGTGGCTCCATGGATGGATAACCACGGACTCGAAGTTGCAGCAGGAAAGACGGAGATGGTACTATTGACGAGAAAAGAGATAGATACCATCATCCTCCTCAAGATACAAGAAAAAGAAGTAATGACGAAGGAAGTCGTAAAATACCTAGGGGTGACGCTGGATAAAAAACTCACCTTTTGAAGCCACCTTAGGCAATCAGTGGTCAGGGCAGTGGCAAGAGTAGTGGCATAAAGCTGAATCACGCCAAACGTTAAAGGTTCAAAGCCTGCAAAACGCAGGCTCCTCATGTCTACGGTCCAGTCTGTTATTTTGTGCGGGGCTGAGATACGGGGAGATAAGATTAACGTCTAAAAAAATATTGTGAAAATCAGCCAAGTTCAAAGAATAGGAGCCTTGAGGATAGCCTGCACCTATTGCACAGTCTTAGAGTCTGCGATAATGGTGATAACGGGCGTAATTCCCATCGACCTCCTTGCAAGGAAAAGACGATTGAAGCACCTTACAGAGCAAGACCTAAGAAGAATAGAGGCCAAGAAATATGCCCAGGAAATAAGCTATAAACGCTGGCAATATAGATGGCAAGAGGAATCTAGAGGGAGATGGACGGTATGCCTAATAAAAGTTGTCAAGGAATGGACAGAGCGGAAACATGCGAAAGTAGATTACTACCTCACCCAATTCCTCTTAAATCACGGGTATTTCCGCTCGTACCTCAACAAGATGCGGCAAACACAGACAGCTGCTTGCAAGTACTCTGGCTACGACAAAGATGACGCAGAACATTCGTTCTTTGACAGCATCAAGTGGCAAACCGAACGAAACGTGCTGCAAAAAAGGATCAGAACCTTTCATCTCGGCAACGTCATAGATAAAATGCTACTTAACGAAGAAAGGTGGACTGTAGTAGCCCAATACATACATGCAGTTCTCTGGGCCAAAAAAAAAGATGGTTTTCTGGACGACTAAGTGGAGGTGGTGCGAGTGGGATCTGGTGCCATTGGGGGGGGGGGG
>NW_019379646.1:516526-558382 GCF_000648655.2 Copidosoma floridanum
AATATCAGTCCTTAAAATCATAGCTGTGGGTGGTGGCGGGCCTTGGAGGTGGGGCCGCTGGGGCGTGGCCGCGGGGCGGTTGCTGTGCAGGATGGGGGCCTGCGAGGGTGCCTAAGCGTGTGCAGACATCCTTCAACCACTTCGCTCTATCACCTTTCTACCAATGAGCATCTGAGGCCTGGTGGCCCATACTTTTGGGTGCTACCACATTTTTTTTTTTTTTTTTTTTTTTTTTTTGTTTCTTTCTGGACTTCTAAGGTGTGATGTCGTAGCAGTCGGTGTATGGTATGGGGGCTTGCGTGGATGCTTGAATGCAGGCAGGCTCCTGACAACCGCTTCACTATATCTCCGTCCTACCGACGAGCAGCTGAACCTTAGAGTCCCGGGTCTCTGCCCCTCTGGCGGTGTGGTGGGTGCGCTCCTGTCACCTTTGTTGGGGGTAGCCGAATTTGGACTCGCGTTGGGGAGCATTTGCCTATTATTTTGCTCCATCTCTCCAAGTAAACAGAGAAGAGCAGCTTATATGCATGATGGAAAATAGAAGATATTCTAGAGAACGCAAAAGCTACAAGACAAGTTGGCAACAAAACACTAAACAAAGCCCCAACCAGGGGCTGAGCCTCCGTGGCCCTGGATTGAAAAGTAAATGCGAGAGCTGATTCTGAGCCAGGTGTCCTAGAAGAAAGATTTTGCCAGTTTAGTGGGTATGGTCATAACGAGTCCCACACAGGGAAGGGTCCGAACACCCTTCTAGCGTGCATAAAGGCATTCTGGAAGACCTCGGAAAAAAAAAGAAAAAAAGTAATGATAATAATAAAAATAATAATAACGACACAAATAATAATAATAAGAACGATGATAATGACGATAATAATAACAATCATTTCAAATATGATATTGATAATGACTATAATAATCATGATAGTGACAGTATAGACGGTAATAATGACAATCGTGATAGGAATGGTTATGGTATTAGAAATGATGATAATAATAATAATAATAATGACAATGATACCGATGATGAAAAAAATAATTATGTCTATAATAATAATGATAATGATGATGACGATGATAACAATGATGCCGATAACGATAATGATGATGATGACAATGATACCGATGATGAAAAAAATAATTATGTCTATAATAATAATGATAATGATGATGACGATGATAACAATGATGCCGATAACGATAATGATGATGATGACAATGATACCGATGATGAAAAAAATAATTATGTCTATAATAATAACAGCAATGAAAACGATAGTAACGATAGTTATAATGATAATGATGATGATAATGACGATGATGATGTGAATTACAATTACAAAGGGATTATACTTCGTATTTTATTTTTCTCATACCGTCTTTCTTTATGTAGAATTGAATTTTAAGGATACGTGAGAGCTGCATAAGAGTTTTTTTTTATACGTATAGGTTACATACACCATAAATAAAACAACTGTACAAGATATATAATTATTATATTTTATATATTACAAAGATAATTTTACTCATGACTTTCTTCTTAGTTTTTGTTTCGAGGATGAATAAGAGCTTCATAATGTAGAGGTTTAATATTTAATATGTATTGGTTAATTCAACTACGGAGAAGATATTGTATTGTCAAGTACTTTAATATTAGACTCTCGTTTACCCATTGTGGCTTGATATCTTTTTTAGTGGTGTTATGGATAAAAAGAGCCTTATATCTTACTTTATCCATGTAAAATGAATTGTAGAGCAAGACGCATTGAGTTAAGTGTTACATGCCAAGTTAATACGAATCACATGGTAACTAAAAACCATCTGCCCGTCAAAATTGAGATAAGACGTATTGTACAAATAAAGCAAGCTCGTAAAAAGGGGAGACAAGGGGAGCTTGTACGTCGTTTATGTGCGCGTGTCTGTATTAGCTTTAAAGGATTCTGATATAGAATACGGCCAGTCTCATTGTAAAATTCATGGATGTATGAATAAATAGTTACTTGCTCATTATTTGTTCAACTCTGATAATGTATGCGAATTTAAAATTTGTAATTTACACATTACTTCATTATGATCAAAATTGATTGTGAAATCCTCAGAAAAATGAATTTCGAAATTTGTAAACTTGCTATTACAATTGAAATTGTATTTGGCTTTCTTATATTGCTGATACGAGCTTTCATCATCACTGACCCAAGATCTCAATCACACTTGTCAGAAAATGTGATTGGTACTGTTGTATTGTTATTTCCAATTATGTGAAATCATAACATGTAACATTATCGTGCAACTGTTAACGCAGTCTGCAAGAACTTCGCTCATTGGTTGACCTAATGCAACCAAAGGCCTCTTTTACTCGCTCATATGCTATAAAAACGATTATTCAAGAGGAAAAGTCGCTCTTTTTACGTCTGTCACCTGTCAGAGCCAAGAGTTGACTAAAACTTTAGAACTCTCGCGACTGGTAAGTACCTTATACTCGTAAGGCTTAACGTGTTGGTTGAGGCCACTCGAGTGCGTATCAAGAACATCAATAGTATTGGACTACGCTAAGGAGCGAGGTACAGCAAATGAGGCCCGCCGAAAGTAATTCCAGTAATAGCAGAGAAAGCAGAAATCGCAGCATCCTACTGGCTACAAACTCGTTCGCGTAGTTTAGGAAGACACTGACGATTTCAGCACGGAACATTGGGGACGTCCAAAGCAGCAGTAGCAATAATCAGTGATCGATAGAATATAATATCAGTAATAACATTCACGCTGAACAATGTTAAAGAGACCTAATTAAATTGTATTTAAAGAAACAAGCTATTATCAAATTGCATTAAAGAAAAATACATTAATTACCTATATTATTTAAATAAAGATCATTATTAAATACATAAAGAACAAATAAAGCTCCAGAGCTGAATTCTAAGAACCTCACAAATGACACTTAAATAAATCAGTTAAGACCATACTTTAAACAAGTCCGGTCATAACAAATTGGCATCCCCCATGTGCTCTCAAAATTTTTGTTTTGTTAAAAAAAAAAAATTACTATTACTAATGAAACAAATTGAATATGAATAAATAAATAAATAAAATAAATAAAGATGCCCAGAAATACTTGAGAAAACCCGTCAGTGGAGGACTCTCTAATACAATAGTTTTTAAATGTCTTACAAGGATTAAGTACGACTAATTTGTTATTGTGCATGTATCAAGCATCGCAACACGTACCTTTTTCTGACAGGTACTCGACTCCCTTAAAAGACTTTTTATAAGATGTAGAAAAAAGACAAATTCTAATAACAGCTGCTTAAGAACCTATGTACTTTTGTACAGTTATTTCTAGACTCTAATGGCAAAGCTCAAGAGAGCTTAGTAGTTTTTACTTTTGCATCAATGGATCAGTTAAGAAAACATTTAAAACAATAATTTTCACCAACCAAATTATATCATGAACACATGGCAGAAGTTTTAAATACTACAATGAAAAAAAAACGAAGCAGTTTGAAATTTTTATCATAGACTAATTTCCTTTACAAAAACTACGTTAACATACCTTTTTACCGAATTGAATTATGAGAAACTTAAGACAACACAAAATCCACAACTTGAAAAATTAACGCTACAAACGTTCATTAATGGTTGACCTGACTCGTGAAAATTAAGTATAGCACTTTCGAAACCCAAAGATAATAATGAAGCTTTGAAAGCTGCTTCCTTACTGAACGCACTTGCCCACCAGTACACAAAAAGGCCAAGCACGTTTACAAGGTCGTACCCACGACCTCTACTTCTACGATTCCTGAATCTTCGGTACCAAACAATACTTAAATTCCTGTTTCTGTCTCTACTCAGTTTGACCACCAAAAAAAATCGTCAGTTTTAATGGCCCATTGACCCACAATAAAAATTCTTTCCCGCATACCTACGATAAAAATAATGTCAAGATGACTCAATTAAAATTCAACGAGTATTGTCGAAAAATTGTACATCCCGCACTTAGCTACGCACCTCAACAACGAATCAGTACTTTGCCACCAAACCTGACACCACCACAACTCTGGAATAATTAGCCTAGTAGCTATTATTTTCCCCCAAATTTCTAAGAATTTTCATATTCTTAACTACCACCCTTTTATCTATTTTACTACCCACAAACGTATATTATCTCTATCCTCATACTCACGGCTATTCTTACCATCAACAAGGTCTATTTCAATACTATAACCAAAAATAATACCAAAATTATAATCAAGAACGATACTGAGACTCTGGCCTTGACTCTCTAAGAAATGAAAACGAGACTGGCAGGTGGGACGAGACTGCAAGTTTGAATCCAATAACGCATCCGAAATCAATAATGGCAATGAAATCTACAGAGCCTTCCAAGTAAGAACAATAGGAAATTTACCAGCAGTCAAATTAAGTCGCGAAACATTTTGGAAAGATTCGGAAATTTTTATATTAAATTCGGGCACCGAAGTAAATGTCTTCATTAATCAAGAACAGCACAGAAATTAATTGTAATAATTCAATTGAATAAGAAAAAATACCCCCCAGCGAATATTCACTCTAGGTACCAAAACGATGAATTTATTTGATACAGATCACAAATTAAACGTTATGAGTCCAAAATCAACAATAATTAATGTATGTATTTTATGAGATTCGTTCTTTACGCAAGAAAGCACTAAAACTGATTACGGATAAAATGCATTAATAGTCGAAAACAGACTATTTAATCCTATATCTTTTTTATACCGAGATAATAAAACCAACTTATAAAATTAATTAAAAAACAAAAAAAAAAAACCTTAAGATTTAGAACAAAACCAAATTTCGAATCAACTTGTAAAAAATTTATTTTTCCATTTCACGATGAAGATAAAATACCCACACTCTCATGCAATACTGTTTATTATAATTCTCAGGAATTCAAATTAAATAAAAACAGAAGTTATAATTTACCTGCCAGAACAAGAATAGCTATTTAATTACCAACTAGAAACAAGATCACTGGCCACGTGAATCTTTGTAGAATTACTACCGTACCCAGAGTATATATTGGCAAGGCGAAAGTAGATTGCAAAAAAGGTCACTGTTATACAATAGCTATAAACACAAGAGATGGGCCGATAAAAATATAAATACCTGCGTAAAAATTTGAGCCTTTTGATGTCATGGAATCTGAAGACTTTTTCGACAATGACTTCAAAGAAAACGATTAAAACAATATAAAATACCACATTGAATTTATCATGCATAAGCTAAAAAGATCTCATCGTTTTAAAGCTAGTTTATTAGAAATAAGAACAATTGTAGGAAAATACGCTCGTTTATTTTACATTCTAGGTGACCTGACTCCTAGTCTTTCTATTATGGCACATAGAATCCCTAAGACAAATGACCCTGTATATGTCAAACAATACCACTGCCCCTTATCATTACACTAAGAAATAAAAACTTAAATAGAAAAATTATTAGCATCAGGTACAATCATAAAATCAAACAGCCCTTACAGAAGTCCTCTCTGGGTAGTAACCAAGAAACAAGGACCTGATAGACCAAAAAGATACAGATTAGTAATAGATTACTAAACAAAAAAACCATCCCTGATGCTTATCCACTACCAAACATTACTAAAATATTAGAGCAAATCGGAGGCTCAATTTATTTTTCCGGACTATGTAAAGCACCTACAATATTTCAACGACTAATGGACGTAATTTCATCAGGACTGCAAGGCATTGAGCTATTTATATTTTTTAATGACATAATTGGATTCTCAAAAACTTTAAAAGGTTGTCAAAAAAATTACTTATTTATTCGAAATACTTTCAAAATCAAAATTTACATTACAGTTTGACAAATGTAAATTACTAATGTCCGAAGTAACTTATTTAGGACATAAAATAGGAAACTGCGGAGTAAAACCAGATTTTAAAAAAATTAGAAGCTGTTGAAAAATTTCTTAAACCGACAAATCAAACAAATATTAAACAGTTCTTAGGAGTAGCGAACTATTACCATAGTTTGGTCAAGAATTTTGCGGAAATTGCAGAGCCTTAAACGTTCTTGTTAAGAAAAGAAAAGAAATTAAAGTGGACAGATACTCAGCAAAAAAGCTTTGAAGAATTAAGGAGAATGTTAAGAAAACCACTTGTGTTAGCTTGCGTCAATTTGAATAAGCCATTTATATTAACAACAGACGCATCTAATATGGCAACTGGGTTAATATTAAGCCAAGGAGAACTAAGAAAAGAGCACCCAATTGTGTATTCGTCAAAAACTCGAAATAAGGCTGAAAAAAAATATTCTACAATGAAAAAAGAATGCTTAGCAGTAGTTGTAGCCGTCCAATATTTTTGACATTACTTATATGGCAGCAAATTCACGATTTACGGAGATCATGAACCACTATCTCGGATTGAGTCTATCAAAGATCCTATAACAAGGCTAAATAGATGGAGAGCAAGACTTCAGGGTTATAGCTATACTTATAAGTACAAACCTGCTAGACTACATAGAAATGAAGATGTCTTGTCGAAAAATCCAATAGAATGGAATAAAGACGTCGGTAATAAGAATAATTCTTCGGACAAAGAAATATTTATAAAAGCTCGTTCGTTACCTATAAAATCTAAACAAACTTAAACTTTGATAGTTCACTAAAATATGTCATAAGCCAATCAATCTCATTCTTATACCATTAAAAGCATACAATTAGCATCTTATGTAAAAAAAAAACCTAGAGATACATTTTTGAATGTACCTTGGGGTATAGAAAGCAAAGAGGGTAAATTAACAGCACATACAATAGCGGAAAGTTTAAAAGCGAGACGAAGAAAAGAAATACCAAGAGCTCGTCATCTGAACCTGACACCGCGTCTACTTTACAGTTTAGTGACTCACAATCTGACGCGCTAATACCATTACAAGAACGATTATTCATTCCAAGTTCGATAAATGCACTTGAAAAACAGATCACTTAAAAAATAATCGAAAACTCAAGCGACGAAAATTCGATAATCAGTAAAATTGAAAAAATATTTTTAAAAAGTTCATGTTTTTCACCAAAACGATCTAATATTCCAATCAAACCTAGTACATCCCGAGTCAATGACGTTTATCAAAAATCTGTAACATTTCAACAAGATGAAGACTTTACTTCTTCTAAAGAAGAAAACCTTAAATCTAACTACAATAAAACTAAAATTTCAATCTACTTTTTGACGCCCCGTTTAAGACCAAGTAAAGAATACAAATTAAAATAAAGAGCAGTTATCTAATTTAAGAGATAGTATTTACATTATTTAAGATTGCAAGAAAGAAAAATTTATTGAAGAATATAATCAAAACTCATTATGGTGGGATAGTTACCATAAGAAAATTTCAATCTACTTTTTGACGCCCCGTTTAAGACCAAGTAAAGAATACAAATTAAAATAAAGAGCAGTTATCTAATTTAAGAGATAGTATTTACATTATTTAAGATTGCAAGAAAGAAAAATTTATTGAAGAATATAATCAAAACTCATTATGGTGGGATAGTTACCATAAGAAAAATGAAATACCAAGTAACAGCATTCTTGGAGAAATATTATATTTATCTATATTCCCTACTGAACGTCATGACAGCAGTTACTTAAATCAAAAACAAATAAGTAGACTTTCATCGTCACCTTAAAATTCAATTTCTCCTACTTTAGTAAATGAAAATACCGATTCAACAATCAACGAATTTATTGCAAACGGAAATTTCATAAAAGCAAAACTTCAAATTGAATCACACAGAAATAGTCCTACCAAAAATAAATTACAAAACTCTAATGATAAACTATACAGAAGAAGTTTATCACCTATAGAACAAAATAATAATTAAGTAAGAGACTACACTCCTTCTTAGTTGGCAAACATAGAAATTAAAACTGATTACGATACCAAGAAAACTTTTAATAAAATTTTTTTGCTGTAAGCAGACCATACAGTATCGTTGAAACGCATACAACAGAATTAAAACTAGGCTCATAGAACAAAAAATATAAAACCTGTTGGAAATCCATCTAATGTAACTTATAAGGCAAATAAATCAACAGTTTTTGTACCCGCAAAAATTTAACTTAAACCTAAGTTAATTACATCTATCTCATTTTTGCAACTGTAGATTTAAAATCAATAAGCCATAAACTACTATTAGATATAGAATCTACATTAAAAAAATAATTATTAAATGTTC
Organism: Copidosoma floridanum; assembly: GCF_000648655.2. Next base: position 524,751 of record NW_019379646.1, read on the forward strand.
AACCTAAATTCAGAGACGTTACTACTAAGAAAAACTGAGATTGCTACATACATTTATTAGTCGTGAACAAAAACTTTACTGATTAAATAAAATCTAGCATTTCACGAACCTGCTTAAAAAATCTTGCAGATACAATATCAGTAAGGGAAGTTACCACTGCTCGTATTTTTAGAAAAGGTGAACTTACCGATAATCTTCCTAAAGGAGAAATCCCATCAATTTTATACAAAGAGTAACGTCACCTTCTCCTTACAGTAAAAATTTGTTTTGGCGCATATTCTTATCTAACCCTAGAAAATAAACAGGAAAAATTAGTTAAATGTCATACTAGTTTATTTAGAGGTCATAGAGGACTAGTAAGAACTTATAGACGAATGAGAGAAGAATTTTATTGAAAAGGAATGCGCAATAACATTGCTGAATACATCGAAATATGTAAAGTTTGCCAGGAACAAAAATTAGTCTACACAAAAACAAGAGAACCTCTGGTAATTACAGACACACGATTAGAAGTATTTCACAAGGTCGCAATCGATACAGTAGTACATCCACAAAGTACATCTGGAAATAAGCACATTTTAACAATATACTGCTTACTGACAAAATTTTTTATTGCAGTTCCTGTTCCTAACATACAAGCAATAACTATTGCTGATGTGTTATCAATATATTTTGTTTTTACTTTCGACATTTCTAGAATTATTCTCAGTGACGAATCAAAAAGATTCATTAATTAAGTATTGACAGAAGTATCACAAGTTTATAAGTTCCGTTAAGCTCTCACTAGTGCATATCACCCCCAATCAAATGGTTCATCCGAGAGAAGCTACGCTATGTTAAACGATTTCTTGAAAACTATTGCTAAAAACAAGAATGATTGAAATAAAATGGTTCCTTTAGCAATGCATGAGTATAATACTGAAGTTCACTTAGCAACAGGCCTTACACCCTTTGAACTTGTCTTTGGAAGACAGGCACGTTCTCCAAATCCACTTCCAGACGAATTTAAATTAGAAATATACAGCTCATATGCTAGTGACCTGGCCCACTGTTTACATACAATACAAGAAATAGCTCGTGACACACTTAAAATATCAAAACAAAATACAAAAACATGTCATGACAATAAGTCAAAGCCATAGAACATAAAAGTTGGAATTAGAGTCTATGTACTCAAAGAACCCCGAAAAGGAAACTTAGATAGATTTTATAACGGAATTTTTAAAATTAAATAAATTTACAGTAATAACAATGTCATATTAGAATCAGGAAATAAAAGAATAATTACCAAACACATTGACAAAGTAAAACATTGCTACCTATAAAAAAAAAAAAAAATTTATTTCTGTTGCAGATTGATTCGATCAACATGTTGACTACAACATTGCCTTTTTGCTTCTGCTAATATTCGGGTCTGGTATAATAAAAAGCAAAGAAGAGATACCTGCAAAACCTTACGACAACATACTTTTAGTAAATAATCCAAGTATATATTATGAATACACTAACGAAGTCAGACTAATTCGTACTGAATGGCACATTACTATGACGGTAGATTTTGGTAGTATTGAAGACCAAACTGAACTGTATTATAAACATCTAGTACTGTATTTGAACAGTATACTAGAGTACTTGAAAATCAAGAAAGAAAAATTTAATACCAAGATACACGTTTAATAATATGATTCGTTTAACAGAATCAACATACGAAAATTTGAAACTATTTTTTGCACTTGAAATACAAATACATAATAAAGAAACAGACTCCAGAAATATAGTAAAAGTTATTCCTAGCTACATGATAATGAGACGAGCACCACTAGAATTCATAGGATGAATTTTGAAGAAATTATTTGGATCTATGGATGCGTATGATCGGGATAAAATATATATTGGTATGAATAATCTTTACGACTCTACACAAACAATTTCATAAATTGAAATAAAACAGACTCATATTGTACTCATAAATCTCGAAATAATTTAATCGGAATAAGAGAAAAATGGAGGGCATAATAAAAAAGTTATAAAAAATGTGGAAAGTTTAACTGACGAAGCATCCCAATTAGATAATGATAACAGAAAAATTGACTATGAAAAAAAAGTATGAAAATGTACTAACTCTTTCAAAAAATTCCTATTTTTCATCCCTTAAGCACGTTTATTCTATATCTTTTATCACTTTTAAGTGAGGTGAGTACGTGTGCTATGGACAACTTTCGTCATTGATAGTTTGATCAAATTAGCACGTGTATAAATTACGTTTACACCGCTGAGCTCAGAACTATGATATTACATTACATGTTATATCTGTATTTGTGTTTCAATATTTTCTCTAGCGATGTCATACGTAAATAGAGCCTTATTTTACAGCTCATACATGTATTAACTGTGGAGGAAGATGCATTAACTCAGACGTGTTAATTCTTAATCTTTTATCCCTTTCCAGTTTTAAAAAAGTAAATGGTCTATGGGGAACTTCTTTAATACTATCGAGTAAAATGAGTGAAAAAAACATCAGACCCACTTATATGTGCACTTAGCCATGTGCGAAAGCATAATTAATTATTTTTAAGCAAGTGCTAGTTTTCATTGTATGCTACAAACACGTACACTCAGATTTTCTTCGCTACACGTATAGAGGCACGAGAGGCAGATCTGGTGGCCAATCCAGTGCTCGTAGGTATATCTGAGTAGCTTTGTAGGGGGATAAAAGCCCAGAGTTGCTCCGTATTCATAGGGGGATACGAGAGCAGAGTATCTCTGTATCCGTAGGGGCTTATAACTCCAGGTGGCTCCGTATTCTATGACAGGGGGCCCCGTATCACCCTAGCTATACTCTTCTTTGAATCGATTGTTTTGCATACTTACATTTTTCATTAGACAAATAATCAAGAAAAAACCTTTCAAGAACTAAAGAAAGCATTACATAGACATAGACCACTCATACAATTCCCTGATATAAATAAGCCGTTTACCATAAGAACAGATGCATCAAGCTATGCTATTGAAGGTGTTCTATTACAGTAAAAAGATTGAAATGACTCACTTTTTATGCATTAAGAAGACTCAAGCTTAAATATGAGACGTTTGAGAAGTATGCACTAGCGATTCTACATTATGTGCAATTTTTTTGCCTATACATATACTGTTTTGAGCGTACCATGGTCACAGATTACCAACAAAGTGTATGGTTTCACGTGTTAGATCTTAATACACAAAGGCATGAGTGACAACTTAATTTGTTTAAACACGATTACCAAATAATTCACTTTGTAGGTAGATAAAGTTTACCTACAGATGCGTTCTCACGTTATGAAGTAGTAATGAAACAGTTGAAAATATTAACTAGATGACAAAAAGCTTAGCAAGATTTTTGGATAAAAATTACAGAGAAAAACAAAGCTGTCAAAAAAGCCGAAACAAAGTCAGCTGTAGTAATATATGCTACTAGGCAGTAAAAAGAGGGCTTTGGCCAAATGATTCAAAACAAAATTGTTTACAAAAAACAGTTAAGAAAAAACAAGGCTGACTTAGAAAAATAAGAATCTTTGATAAAAATAAAAGAAATTACTTAGAATAAAAGTTAGAGCAAGGAAAGGTAAAAAAAAATTAAACAATCACACTTAGCCAGGGTCATCTGATTATAATATTAATTGAGAAAGTAAAGCTTAAGATCTGAATATTGTTAATGATAAGCCGTTACTTACAAAGAACTCCACAGGTGACGAAATGAGCAACAGTGTACAAAGTGTTAGCAATATCGCTAGCACAACTTTCATTTTTGAAAAACAAAGAGGCCAATTTTTCGCTACGTGTAATAAAAAAATTTTTTCAATATGAATTTATTTACACCTATGAACTAATAATTTATCCAACTAGGAAAACATTTAAAGATAACAAGATAAATCTTTATATAAGTACAGCTCAACACAGCGTTGTAAAGTAAACCTCATTACGCTGATTAACACTCAAGCAACAGCTGAAAAATCAACACCTCAGTTTTCTAACAATGTTAAAAAGTGAGCCAAATATATGGCCACAACAACTAGTGACATCATACTTATAATAAAGCATTGTTTATTAGAAAAAGCTTTCACAAAAACTGGAGACTGCTACACTAAGCTTCTGGTAAAGAATAACGGATCCTTTATCTTTCATACACCTAAAACACGCATATAAAAAATTTATGGTACAAAAATAACATGTTACCGTATTCTTCCGTAACTGGATAGAATTCATAATAAGTGGTACCAAGTATGAGGTACTTTAATAGGAGTAAAGCTAACTAAGGATTTAAAACTTCTGACATATTCTATTGTGCCAAGCCGTCTAATTTGAAGACTATTGGCATTTATACAGTTAGTGACATGAAAAAACTATGAGATCACATAATGTTTTCAATTAAGCAAAATTTCTCACTCAACGACTAAGCCCGTATCATGCATGGCCAATTATCTAGTCACAAAAAAGGCAAAATATTTTGAATAATAAACAAAGAATCTTGGAAAACAATGGATAACTTAATGTAGAAGCAAATCTTGGATCAACTAACCAAGTTTGGAACTGCAATTTATTAGTTAATATTTTAAAAATAAGTCACAAGCAGGAAATAGATGTAATTTTTGATACTGTTTTTTAATACTGCAAATAACGCTACAGGTAAATTCAATATTACACTATGATCGTAAAAATTTTTCTGCATAAGTTGATTTTCTATTTTATAGTCAATTCATTAAATTGACACTTACGACTAAGCAATACTATCTTATGACTTAGTAATGAATATAGAGTATAAGCAGAATCAAAAAATTATAATGTCAATGTTACAGCTTTTGAAGATTTTTAGTCGTAAAATAACAAAAAAGAATCATTTTATGTAGGCCATTTAAAAACGTAAATTTATTTGTAACGAATAAACGTTCTGAGGTATTATTCTAAAAACTTTTTTTTGAAATGTTTAGTAAAAGAGTAGTGAATGAAATAAGACTAATAAAGTTACTTCTGAAAAGCAATAATTATACTTCAATCATCGATTTTTTTATTGTTATTTAAAACTTATCAGCTGTTTACAACTATCGCTTACCTTATAACATCTTCTTTATGGTTATCATTTAACATTTCTGGCACATAGTTTTTTGAGTCCTCATCATCATCTATAACTGCTACTAAACTTTTAGTTGATAGCTTAAAAAGTATGTCTTTTATAGATGTTGCTGATATAAAGTCTGAAATGCTAATATTTAATCCCTTTTCTCGTAATTTTAAAACTGTATAGACAGAATTCAAAGAGTTTCCACCAAGTTCATAGAAATTAGAGTTTATGTTTACAGAATTTTTTTTGTCAATATTAATGACTGATGCTATTGTAGAAAAAATTTTTTCTGCTGTTTTAAGGTGCTCTTTTGGTACGCCTTGATAATCAAAATTGTCACATAATTTATCATCTGAAAGAAAATTAAAAGTCATTCAGAGAAGAAAGTCTTCAAGATAAGACAGAATAAAGATTTGTATGAAATTATTTTTTGCAGAAAGCTGACGAAAACATGATACTTTAGGATTTAGAATAAAATTGATGTTTGCCCAGGGATTGTTAAAAAATCTACTGGTCATTTTTTTCGTGACAATGATTAAAATAATAGTGGATTACTTATTATTGATGTTTAATGGTACTTTAACTTACGGTAATAGTAATAGAAATACGAGATACGACAATTCTCAAAATTACCTTGTTGCGTATAATTTTTTTTAAAAAAATGAGAACTAGGCAAAGAGCACTTGAACTGGTAATTGAAAAATCAATTTCTGATTTTTTTTGTCTCAGTACTCAGGTTGATATAGAACCATTATAAGTACTTTTCTTACAAGCCTAACTGTCTTTTACTGTCATGAAACTAATAATACTCGAATAGTTAAGAAGAAAAAAAATAAAACTTACATTTCTTTATAACAAACACATTTATGTAAAGCCCGATGTTCCAAAAATTTTACAATTGATTGACACCATTAGATATGATAACATTATCTTTATATCATGAAAAGTAGCATATGTTATGCTGGTTACATTGCATCTTCAAATAATGTACATACATCTGGATAACATAATCTATAGCTTCATTTAATAAGCGTTTGCTTAACACGCAATCTATGGTTAAACGTTTCCTACACAAAAATAGGCATAAGAAACTCATACAAGCTGCGATCTCACAATTCCGCGATTTTTGGTGATTTAGAAAAATTTGACTATAATGATAAAGTTACGTATTGACAACGCATATCACACTAAGTACCATTACATAGTAAATACCCAAGAGTAAAATAAAATCATACTTTTTAATAATAACGTGGAGCAGAGATATGGCTTTTAAACTAAAATACCATAAAAAAAGGAATTTTTGTATGGTTTCATGATAGACGTCAGTTTTTTAAAACTATCTCTAATTCAAAGTTCATACTAATTGTTGTATAATGCACAACAAAGAACATAAGCCAAACCAGGTGATACGATAGTACTATGGTAAAATGATACGGACTTTATACTAGATGAAAACTTACAATTGGTCCTTAGTGTGGCAAATACTTTTAAAGTTTAAGATTGCAAAAAAAAAAAAGTAATAACTTCTTATTTCCTTATGTTACAAGTTTATAATTTTACGTATTGGAATAAATTGTACTTTGAAAGTGAATATCTTAATTAAAAAGCGTAATTAATTTTTTTTAACAACTAAAACCAACACCTTATTTTACTTACAACTGTAATATTTTGTTGGACTTTTTTTACTTACCACTCATGTCTCAAAATAAAAGGTTAACAATTTGTTTAACTTTTGTTTGCTCATTATACTTAAGAGTCTATCTTAACACTACAAAACTAGTAAAATAACATAAAACATTATTAAATAATTTCTACAATTACATAGGAATATGCTGCGTAGTATGCTGTAAAGCAATTGGTTTTTTGCAATTATTTAAAGTTTATTTAAGCTATGAGTAAGATTGAAAAAGTAAAAATCTTACTATTCATGACACGTTTGTTTAAGCCAAATTGCTACATGCATAAGGATCATAAAGAAAAAAAAAGTATTGTTCTGGTTATGCGGGTATCAACCCCACCATTTTCAAAATTACAACTAAAATACTAACTACTGCACTGAAAATACTCTAGTCCTGCCTGAATAGAAAACCACACACATTACATTACCCATACCTGTACAAGTATTGTATATACAGTATTACAGTGATATATTAGGCGAGCAGTATCAGCTACACTTCTGCAGTAATAGAAGGGCATTCCTAGAGATAAGCCGGAGTAGACGTATAGCAGATCGTCAGCAACTGTGTATAGTAATAATTTTGTTAAACCCATATCGCTGATTGTAATCACAGATATAATATGAAATATAATATTTATTAACACGTGTGCTTTATTATTCCAAGTATTCATTAAATATTAACTACTGTCACGTTAATTATAATGGCTTTGGGGCAACGAAAAAGTAAAAGGGACACTGGCAATTTTTATCGTTACCTCTATTAAGTGAGCCGACAAAAGAGCCCAAGTGTAAGTGCAGGACCACTTTAATTTAAGGCCCAATCAAGAGTGGCACTCCGTCCTTCCCTCTCAAGCCCTTAGGATTACTCTTTTCCTTGTCGCTTAGTGACTTCAGCGGTGAGACCACATAAAATAGGTCATGCATATTGTATTTGACGCGTCCAGGGCCACGACAGCGTCATCTTTGACGTCACTTTTTCTTTATTAGTTTGTAATTTTTTCGTCAGAGTTGTGCTCATTTTATGTTGTTCATGTTGTACGCCAATTTTGATTAAGAAAAAAAAGAGTGGTTTTTACTTTTCATCCCTGTTTTTTCCAACGATAATAGATGCTGTTTTTAATGAGTATACATTTTTAATGAAGTTTTTGCTCTTTTCTCTTATAATATTTTCATAGATATGTCCTTGTAAGAGTTAATTTTCACTTATTTCGGTGTAACTTATCGCTTATATTCTTGTTTATCACCTTATATTTACTTACATGCTATTTACAGGGTCACTTCATATATATTTAAAGTGTATAAACATACACATAAGACAACTCTTATTACTTTTCTTTTGTTTGTCTGTGTCGTATTACGCCATTATTTAATTTGATGTAACATTATTCATACAACCGTACTTCTTACTTTATCTAATTATTATATTTTATATATTACAAAGATAATTTTACTCATGACTTTCTTCTTAGTTTTTGTTTCGAGGATGAATAAGAGCTTCATAATGTAGAGGTTTAATATTTAATATGTATTGGTTAATTCAACTACGGAGAAGATATTGTATTGTCAAGTACTTTAATATTAGACTCTCGTTTACCCATTGTGGCTTGATATCTTTTTTAGTGGTGTTATGGATAAAAAGAGCCTTATATCTTACTTTATCCATGTAAAATGAATTGTAGAGCAAGACGCATTGAGTTAAGTGTTACATGCCAAGTTAATACGAATCACATGGTAACTAAAAACCATCTGCCCGTCAAAATTGAGATAAGACGTATTGTACAAATAAAGCAAGCTCGTAAAAAGGGGAGACAAGGGGAGCTTGTACGTCGTTTATGTGCGCGTGTCTGTATTAGCTTTAAAGGATTCTGATATAGAATACGGCCAGTCTCATTGTAAAATTCATGGATGTATGAATAAATAGTTACTTGCTCATTATTTGTTCAACTCTGATAATGTATGCGAATTTAAAATTTGTAATTTACACATTACTTCATTATGATCAAAATTGATTGTGAAATCCTCAGAAAAATGAATTTCGAAATTTGTAAACTTGCTATTACAATTGAAATTGTATTTGGCTTTCTTATATTGCTGATACGAGCTTTCATCATCACTGACCCAAGATCTCAATCACACTTGTCAGAAAATGTGATTGGTACTGTTGTATTGTTATTTCCAATTATGTGAAATCATAACATGTAACATTATCGTGCAACTGTTAACGCAGTCTGCAAGAACTTCGCTCATTGGTTGACCTAATGCAACCAAAGGCCTCTTTTACTCGCTCATATGCTATAAAAACGATTATTCAAGAGGAAAAGTCGCTCTTTTTACGTCTGTCACCTGTCAGAGCCAAGAGTTGACTAAAACTTTAGAACTCTCGCGACTGGTAAGTACCTTATACTCGTAAGGCTTAACGTGTTGGTTGAGGCCACTCGAGTGCGTATCAAGAACATCAATAGTATTGGACTACGCTAAGGAGCGAGGTACAGCAAATGAGGCCCGCCGAAAGTAATTCCAGTAATAGCAGAGAAAGCAGAAATCGCAGCATCCTACTGGCTACAAACTCGTTCGCGTAGTTTAGGAAGACACTGACGATTTCAGCACGGAACATTGGGGACGTCCAAAGCAGCAGTAGCAATAATCAGTGATCGATAGAATATAATATCAGTAATAACATTCACGCTGAACAATGTTAAAGAGACCTAATTAAATTGTATTTAAAGAAACAAGCTATTATCAAATTGCATTAAAGAAAAATACATTAATTACCTATATTATTTAAATAAAGATCATTATTAAATACATAAAGAACAAATAAAGCTCCAGAGCTGAATTCTAAGAACCTCACAAATGACACTTAAATAAATCAGTTAAGACCATACTTTAAACAAGTCCGGTCATAACAAATTGGCATCCCCCATGTGCTCTCAAAATTTTTGTTTTGTTAAAAAAAAAAAATTACTATTACTAATGAAACAAATTGAATATGAATAAATAAATAAATAAAATAAATAAAGATGCCCAGAAATACTTGAGAAAACCCGTCAGTGGAGGACTCTCTAATACAATAGTTTTTAAATGTCTTACAAGGATTAAGTACGACTAATTTGTTATTGTGCATGTATCAAGCATCGCAACACGTACCTTTTTCTGACAGGTACTCGACTCCCTTAAAAGACTTTTTATAAGATGTAGAAAAAAGACAAATTCTAATAACAGCTGCTTAAGAACCTATGTACTTTTGTACAGTTATTTCTAGACTCTAATGGCAAAGCTCAAGAGAGCTTAGTAGTTTTTACTTTTGCATCAATGGATCAGTTAAGAAAACATTTAAAACAATAATTTTCACCAACCAAATTATATCATGAACACATGGCAGAAGTTTTAAATACTACAATGAAAAAAAAACGAAGCAGTTTGAAATTTTTATCATAGACTAATTTCCTTTACAAAAACTACGTTAACATACCTTTTTACCGAATTGAATTATGAGAAACTTAAGACAACACAAAATCCACAACTTGAAAAATTAACGCTACAAACGTTCATTAATGGTTGACCTGACTCGTGAAAATTAAGTATAGCACTTTCGAAACCCAAAGATAATAATGAAGCTTTGAAAGCTGCTTCCTTACTGAACGCACTTGCCCACCAGTACACAAAAAGGCCAAGCACGTTTACAAGGTCGTACCCACGACCTCTACTTCTACGATTCCTGAATCTTCGGTACCAAACAATACTTAAATTCCTGTTTCTGTCTCTACTCAGTTTGACCACCAAAAAAAATCGTCAGTTTTAATGGCCCATTGACCCACAATAAAAATTCTTTCCCGCATACCTACGATAAAAATAATGTCAAGATGACTCAATTAAAATTCAACGAGTATTGTCGAAAAATTGTACATCCCGCACTTAGCTACGCACCTCAACAACGAATCAGTACTTTGCCACCAAACCTGACACCACCACAACTCTGGAATAATTAGCCTAGTAGCTATTATTTTCCCCCAAATTTCTAAGAATTTTCATATTCTTAACTACCACCCTTTTATCTATTTTACTACCCACAAACGTATATTATCTCTATCCTCATACTCACGGCTATTCTTACCATCAACAAGGTCTATTTCAATACTATAACCAAAAATAATACCAAAATTATAATCAAGAACGATACTGAGACTCTGGCCTTGACTCTCTAAGAAATGAAAACGAGACTGGCAGGTGGGACGAGACTGCAAGTTTGAATCCAATAACGCATCCGAAATCAATAATGGCAATGAAATCTACAGAGCCTTCCAAGTAAGAACAATAGGAAATTTACCAGCAGTCAAATTAAGTCGCGAAACATTTTGGAAAGATTCGGAAATTTTTATATTAAATTCGGGCACCGAAGTAAATGTCTTCATTAATCAAGAACAGCACAGAAATTAATTGTAATAATTCAATTGAATAAGAAAAAATACCCCCCAGCGAATATTCACTCTAGGTACCAAAACGATGAATTTATTTGATACAGATCACAAATTAAACGTTATGAGTCCAAAATCAACAATAATTAATGTATGTATTTTATGAGATTCGTTCTTTACGCAAGAAAGCACTAAAACTGATTACGGATAAAATGCATTAATAGTCGAAAACAGACTATTTAATCCTATATCTTTTTTATACCGAGATAATAAAACCAACTTATAAAATTAATTAAAAAACAAAAAAAAAAAACCTTAAGATTTAGAACAAAACCAAATTTCGAATCAACTTGTAAAAAATTTATTTTTCCATTTCACGATGAAGATAAAATACCCACACTCTCATGCAATACTGTTTATTATAATTCTCAGGAATTCAAATTAAATAAAAACAGAAGTTATAATTTACCTGCCAGAACAAGAATAGCTATTTAATTACCAACTAGAAACAAGATCACTGGCCACGTGAATCTTTGTAGAATTACTACCGTACCCAGAGTATATATTGGCAAGGCGAAAGTAGATTGCAAAAAAGGTCACTGTTATACAATAGCTATAAACACAAGAGATGGGCCGATAAAAATATAAATACCTGCGTAAAAATTTGAGCCTTTTGATGTCATGGAATCTGAAGACTTTTTCGACAATGACTTCAAAGAAAACGATTAAAACAATATAAAATACCACATTGAATTTATCATGCATAAGCTAAAAAGATCTCATCGTTTTAAAGCTAGTTTATTAGAAATAAGAACAATTGTAGGAAAATACGCTCGTTTATTTTACATTCTAGGTGACCTGACTCCTAGTCTTTCTATTATGGCACATAGAATCCCTAAGACAAATGACCCTGTATATGTCAAACAATACCACTGCCCCTTATCATTACACTAAGAAATAAAAACTTAAATAGAAAAATTATTAGCATCAGGTACAATCATAAAATCAAACAGCCCTTACAGAAGTCCTCTCTGGGTAGTAACCAAGAAACAAGGACCTGATAGACCAAAAAGATACAGATTAGTAATAGATTACTAAACAAAAAAACCATCCCTGATGCTTATCCACTACCAAACATTACTAAAATATTAGAGCAAATCGGAGGCTCAATTTATTTTTNTATTGTAATAATTATTATATTAATTACTGTGTTTATTTTTATTATTGCTATTGTATTTTCTTGTTATCCACCCTTTTATTTATTTGATGCGTAATCTAAGAAATAAAAAGTATGCTTGTAATTTTTATTGAGGTATCTTGCTCGTTTTACATCTGTTCGATTATATATGTCTCTACATATGTATATTTTTGTCACAAAAGTATTTTTTTCCTTGATCATTTACTATGAAAGTCGTTTGCGGCTGCTGGCTGGTTGATCTCTTTGTGGCTGATTACTCCGTATTGGATTAGTTTGGTTGTACTACCATAGAATTCATTGCATCTTTGATTCTTGGGAAAAATTTTCTGTTTCATTAACTTGCAAATATTCTAGAAAACTTAATATCATCGCCCTCCCCCTCACTTTAGAGAGATGCCTTGAAGGAACGTTGTAATAAAGAAAGAGCAGGTGGTAGCGTAACTACTAAATTTTTGCACTCAAGTAAAAATGTTTTGTTAATGACTTATTATTTCAATAGATTTTTGTTATTGAGTTATCATTATTCGCACTTCTTTGACACATTTTTGCGTTATGTATATTAATTTTTACTTTTCTATCGCTGACTTTTTCATACACGCAAAGTTTATATTAGTTTTCTTATTACATATTTTTGCAACGTTATTATTTATGTTATTTACTTTAGTGAACCATAAAAGATGTCTTAGTCCCGTGAGTGGTTGAACAACATTCTTCTGTTTTTTGCAAAATATTAATTGACAGTTCTCTCGCAGGGATTCTGAACAATTTTTTTTCTTTACCAAAAACTATATGAATTTTCAGATAGAAAATTAATAGGCATTTTGTATGAAATTCAAGTGAAACGTTTTTTAGTTTCTTGTTATTATTCTAGTATAAAAATTGACATACCTTTTGTTTCCATCTTGTTTAACTTTACTTCACTACTTGTCATCTTGATCTCCTTTGGAGTCATCATTCAACAAGCTGTTTTTTTCACTAGTGTGAATGTTTTTCTTTGACATGGTATGGATGACATTTGCCGAGAATCGGGTTTGCTGTTCAAGAAGCAGGCTTGCCTAATTATTCTGGTAATTTATGTCTTATGACTGCTGTAGATTATAAGGTGTTAGACTACAGATGTATTTGCTAAGGTGGTTCTGACTTTATTTCTGAGACAGATTCACTTTTTTTTAAAGTACCGTTTTCTTTTGTACAGACACACATGTATGTATACACATTTATTTTTTCAGGTTTATTCTAGACTTATTGAATGGAACAAATATTCTTTACTTAATCACGGTAGTTAATATTCCTTGATCACTGTTTATTTTAATATCGTGATAAATTGCACAATTTAAAATTTTTCTTTGTAAGTGTGAGTCAGACAATTCCTTCAGGTAAAAATGAAACATTCTCTTTGCAGCTCATTTTGTTGGTTGGTAGAAAATATTAGGATCCAAGAAATAAAATTAGTAAAAATTAGTAGCTTAGTGCCCAGATGATCAAAGTTATAAATTGTTATTACTATTTTTCATAACTCAAACCAAATTAACTTATAATTTTTTTTTGTAATTTTTTTATATTTGCATACCGCTTATGATTTAAGATCTATTTTTCTATTGATATTTTTTAAAGGGCCTGATTGGACTGTATGCAATGATCATGACCTGTTTTGTTTTTATACTTACCAACTTCTTAGTCTGACATAACTAAAAACTAAGCACAAATTGCCTTACTTACGATCTCATATTCCTCCAGTAGAAGTCCTATGCCATTTTATTGTATGTCTTATTTATTTATTTATGACCCCGTACGGTAGATGCATAATATTCTCTGATGATTTAGTATCTCTGATTCACTGATAGCGTTACGAGTAAACTTGTATACAGTGTGATCAAAACTTGAAAGACTAAAATTTTTTTCAAATATGTCGGTAAATATGACCATTAATTAAGATTCAAAATCACTAGGTTCCTTATAACTTTCATTAATTCTAACTTACTTATGACTACGAGAGCCTTTGGCACTTCCCAGTATCTCGTTATATCTAAATTTCGTGCTGTATCATCAAAATGTGCATTAACATACATACGTAGCATGTAATTTCCATATTTTTTGATCATTTCTTTACCGACTGCCTTAGTTTGATTATCTAATACTTTTGGATCTATACAGCCGCATTCTTGAGGTACCTCAATTATTTCTGTACCAGGTAAACCACCTATTATCGTACAAAAACATAAACTGTCTAGGTATATAAGCGAGTGGTCTTCTACTTTTTTGTTTTTTGTATTACGGGTACATTTTTTTTTGTTTCGAATCATGGTGGCAGTTCTTTTAGTAGGCATGTTCTTCACACTTTATATTTCTCTCGATTAAATGAGTTGAATGAGTTTTAAGCGTTGTGTGATTTAAATGGTAGGGGAAAATAAAATATTGGAACGGTTGGTTTCTCACATACTTTCTCCGCAACGCAACCTTCTTTACTCTGTTAATATCCACCGTTATCTTAAGCTATTGTTTGTACTTTTCTTTTATTTTTGCAAATAAAGATTTTTATTATCTCCTCTACCTAACTCATGGTAACTCAAGGTACTCACATGTGTCACTATTGTCTAGTTTCGTTTTCTCTCTCCTTTTACTGTTTGTATTTTTTAAGCTGTGTGCAAGTTTCTATTACCACTTTTTACTTGAGCTCGATGATGTTGTTCTTCAAGATACATACGGCGAAATTGGCCACTTTTTTTCCTTGAACTGATAGTTAATTGTTGTTCCCCAAAGTATTTTGAAATATACATGTGTTTTTTTGTACTCTCAACAGAAATTATGGAGTACTTAGCATCCACAAATGCGTGACTATATCTAAAATCTGCATAACTTTCTTTGGGTCCTTGTACTTGTACCTACTTAAAGATCAAGAAATTTTCTCTTAGCTAATCGGTTAATGCTTAAATCCCACATAAAAGTATGAGGCAGTAATAAAAACAGGTTTCATTGATAGGTACATCATAAATATAATAATAATTATTGTAATAATTATTATATTAATTACTGTGTTTATTTTTATTATTGCTATTGTATTTTCTTGTTATCCACCCTTTTATTTATTTGATGCGTAATCTAAGAAATAAAAAGTATGCTTGTAATTTTTATTGAGGTATCTTGCTCGTTTTACATCTGTTCGATTATATATGTCTCTACATATGTATATTTTTGTCACAAAAGTATTTTTTTCCCTGCGTGATTATTATTTTTATTTCTATTCTCTTTAATTTAATGTTCCTTTTCTATAAGTAGCATAGTATTTACCCTTAGTGTAGATGATACCTGGTTACCATTTTTTTGAGCTTTATTTTGATGGGGTATATGCTGGTCACAATCTATATCTTTTTTTTTAATAGGCTTACCACAGTAATTGCTTTCCCATGGTATTGCTTTTTTTACATAATCTGCCTCTTCTTGCTACTTTTTTCGTCATGTTTGCCTACAGTAATTGCTAACCTTAATGCAATTCTCCTTCTATTTGTTTTTCGACTTGTTTATACTTGCTAATAGTATGTCACAGTTTGCAATTAAACATTCGTTGAACATACTTTCTTACTGTGATGTTGTAAAAAATAAGTATATCTCTATGTTGTTTATTGTATTGCCAGCTAGATCTTGTATACCCTGTACATCAGCATTCCTAGCATATTAATTCATTTGTATGACTCGCATTCAGTGAATAATTATTTTCTTTCTTCTTTTCTACTATATTTTGTACTGTGTTTATACGAAGCTTGATAGTTTCATAACTTTTTCTATGCATTTTTGTTGTTGCTCTCGTCAAAGTTTAGCTTGCTGCTTGTCTTTTTGTTTTAGGATCTGCGTTACTTTGTTTGCTTTCCCTATATTTATTAGCATAGCTATATTTGGGTGATTTTTTCCTTCTTACCTAATTCTTTACATAGTCTAAATCTGATACTTGTACATGCTATTTCTTATCATTTCTTATTATGCTTTTCTTAGATCTTGTTTGTACTTTAAGTACCCGTGCTAGCTGTCCATTTTTATCAGCCAGGCCGTTATTTTCTTGTTCGTTCGTATAGTTCTCACCATGACCTTTCGCGACTTTTCTCACTTTCTTCTGTAACTTGGTTCTGAGAGAAAGTATCTGGGGCTCTATTAAATATGCCTCATTTTAAAACTGTATAGACAGAATTCAAAGAGTTCTATTAAATATGCCTCAACCATATACTACGTTCAATTTGTAACCTTGGTAATCTGCCAATTGTTCCCTATATGGATCCCGTTTCACAGTCATTTTTCCTCTGGTTACACATTCTTTGACATAATAAGCTTCGATTCCAGTCATGTGCCAGGAAGGAAGTGACCTTTTCGTTGGTGTACTCCATGGATAAAAGTTCTTTGTCATAATTAGGATAGAGTTATGCCCTTTAACGAACATTGACTTAGTCCTACCCCCTATCGCGTAATTCAACGTTGCCATCGTGACAATAAAAAATTTTTTGTAATCAAAAGCAGAAAATACTGGCTTGTTAAATAATGCATTGATAAGTGTTAGCAAATCGATGAAATTTTTTGATGTTATTAGGATTGTGGAACATGAACGTGAATGAGAAAAAAGAGGCACACTAACTTTGTATGTGTAACAACGTAGGCTCTTTATTGCTTGTAGAGCTGGTACTAACTGAGGCTAAAGAGGCAAGCATGAGACGCGCATACCTAATGAGCAGATATCAACATACTCAATACAGACACTCATACACACATACACTCATACGCGCTCAATAGTGCTAGCATACAATAATGTATAAATTGCTTCATGCCATTATACAGGATAAATTACAACATGCTCCCTTAATTAAGACATTTGGAGCTTCTTTTCACAAATAACAAAAAAAAAAAAAAATAGCAACAATATAATAAATGTTCGAAAATATTTAATATATGAACTTCATCTTAAGCCTATATTATCACAAAATAACTTGATTAAGCTTCCATTTACAATCTTCGTTAAAGGATCAGCTAGCATCTTGTTTGATGGAGTGAAAATTATATTGATTTCTTTGTTGTTCATCTTCTCCTTGGAAAAGTAATGCCTGACGGATATATGTTTGGTCCTCGCATTGAAGCTTGCATTTTTACCAAGATTTATTGCTCCCTTATTGTCGCAATAAATATCTATTGATGTATTGGATTAAATTCTTAATTCCAAGACTAACTTCAACAGCCATAATACCTCTTGTGCTGCAGCCGACAAGGAGAGGTATTCTGCCTGTGTGCTTGATAGGGCAATTGTAGGTTGTTTCTTGTTGTTCCATGTTATGGCAGCTCCATGTTGTAAAAATGGGTACCCTGTAGTCAAGCGAGAATCACTTGAATCACTTGCCCAACTTGCATCGCAGTAAGCCTAAATATTTCTGTTGGATTTGTTTCCGTAGGTTAACTTAAAATTAGCTGTGTAAATTAAATATCTGAAGAGATGTTTTGTTGCATTCCAGTGATCTTGGGTATGAGAGGAATTAAATCTGCTTAAAAGTCCAACTGCGTATGAAATTTCAGGTCTTGTACATTGACTGATATAAAGTAAACAACCTATTGTGTTTTGATATGTAATCTGATCCAAAATTTGTAATTCCTGTGGAGATATATCTGGATTACGTGCAGTTGACCTGTTAGAAACATAACCAGTTGGTAGAGGTGTTTGTGATGGATTTGCTTGGTCAATATTAAACCTCTTTAGCATACAGAATATATAATCTGTTTAGTCTAGACTTATTGAACTGCCTTCTGAATTAATCGTGACATTTACGCCCAAAAACTTTTTTGCTTGGCCCAAGTCTTTTACTCGAAAATATGATTTCAAGGACATTTTGAAACTGGACAGGCAATGCTGATTGTTTGTAAAAATCAACACGTCGTCAACAAAAATGGCAATTATAATGAAACAATGCCCTGAATAATAATAGTATGTATAAGCATCGTTTTTCGATTGAATCAATCCAAACTTCTGAAACACACTGTGTAATTTTGAATTCCACACTCTGCTCCCTTGTTTCAAACCGTACAAGGCTTTATGGAGTTTACAGACCATGTTCGGATGTTGAGAATCTTGGAAACCTTGGGGCTGTTTCAAGTAGAGTTCTTCGTTTAACTCTCCGTTGAGGAAAGCAGTTTCAATATCCAACTGATGAATTAATATACCTGGAGTTCTTGATGCAGCTGCCATTAATAGACAAATGGTTGAGAAACGTACAATGGGCGCATAGGTGTGCTCATAATCTTGTCCCTTGACTTGGCTGAAACCTTGGGCGACTAACCTGGCTTTGTAAATAGTTTGATTGTGTGGATCAACCTTTTTTCTATATACCCACTTTGTTCCAATAGGTTTACGACCTGCTTGTAGGTCAATGAGAGTCCAAGTTTTGTTATCATGTATGGACATGATTTCGTTTAGCATAACCTTGTGCCACTGGGCTCCTTCCATACTAGACACTGCCTCCGAGTATCTTGAAGGCTCAACAATATCAAAAGCACCCGAATAACATACGTAGTCGTCCAAATATTTTGGATGCTTAGTTAGTCTTGATGTACGACGCAGAGTTGGTGGTTCAATGTTAGACTCTTGGTCAGACTATTCAGCTAGATCTTGTATACCCTGTACATCAGCATTCATTTCTTCAACTTGTTAGACGGCTGGCTGTTGTTGAGGGTGTTCTTGTTAATCTAGAGGCATAAAAACATATGTAGGTTGGTGCATACTTGATGCCTCTCCAATAAATATCACGTCACGAGCTGAAATTACTATCTTCGAGGCAGGGTTATATAGCCTGTAGCCCTTTTAATTTGGTGCATAACCTATAAAAACACATTTAATAGTTTTTGCCTAGATTTTATTTCACTGTTGCTCAAGCAAAAGAGCATAAGCAGTGCATCTGAACACTCTTAGGTGTGCCCAATCTGGCTTTTTACCATTCCACTTTTCATGAAGAGTGGTACCTTGAAGAGCTCTTTTTGGAGTCCTATTGTGGATGTAGCTTGCAGTGGCAACCACTTCAGCCCAAGAACCGTCACTCAAGCCTAAGTGAGAAAGCATAGCCCTTGCTTTCTCGAGTAGAACTCTGTTCATGCGCTCTGAGCGACCATTTTGTTGTGGGTTGTATGGGATGCTTGTTTGGTGCACAATACCCTTTGACGCCAGGAAGGAAGTGACCTTTTCGTTGGTGTACTCCGTACGGTTGTCAGTCCTCAAAACTTTGATCATGTTACCAGTTTGATTTTGGACAAAATTTACAAAATTTACAACACATTTTGGTACATCAGCTTTGCTTTTTAAAAAATAGACAAACACATGACGAGAGTAATCGTCTAAAAATGTTAGAAAGTATTTGTTTCCACCTATGGATGCTTGTGAAACTTGACACACGTCGCTGTGCACTAATTCCAGCTTTTGTTTTGCTGCTTTTAAATTTTGCGGAAAAGGTCTTCAGACTGACTTTCCTTCAATACAGCCTATACAGTCTTTTAGTGTACTTTCACTTTGAAAACTTATTCCTGTGGCCGATTTATTTTTTAAAATCTTCAAATAATCTAAATTTAAATGGGTTAGTCTTTGGTGCTACAAATTAACACTTAACTTGGCGGAATTTGCCATCAACATAGAGTCAAAAGTCTGATTACACTGAATATCACTTGTGTCTTGCAAAGTGTATATATTGCTTTCTAGCTTTACATCTGTAATGATTAAATCACCTTGCTTTGAATAAACACAACACTTGTCCTTGAGAAATTTGACATCAAGGTTTTGTTGGTTAAAATCCCAACGGAAATAAAATTGGAAGCAGCTTGGGGTACAAACAAAACATCCTTAAAATATATGACTTTGTGTTTACCTTTGGCATCCAACGTCAGCTCTACAGTACCAACACCATAAGCAATTATTTTGCTTGTGTTTGCCACACCAATTCTTCTTTCGGTGATTTCTGGGAAATCTTTAAACTTTGATTTGTCGTTACACATGTGCCTTGATGCTCTAGAGTCGATGAACCAGATATTTTTAAATTCCATGGACATACTGATCTGATAAGCGCACATGCTTGTTACCTCGTCATCTGTGTCAGAATCCGATGCTTCTTGTGCGTTGTACACTTGCCCTGCACGCTTGTTTGGCATCTTGCAATCCTTAGCAAGATGACCAAGCTTAGTGCAGTTATAACATTTTACGGGAGCCTTTTTTTTTTTTTGCAAAAGTTTTGAACTTTTGTTTTTGTCAAGAGGAGGTTTTCTTTGATTGTGATGCATACTTGCAAATGCATGTGAATCACCTTGGCTCGATGCAATGTCTATCTTGACTTCTTGAAGTATCTTAGATTTTGCGAGATCTGAGGTTTATTTTTTACCGCAGCTTTAAAGCGCCATAACCATAGGCTTGTATGCCTCTGGTAAACCAGCTAAGAGAATAATTGCCAACCACTCGTCCGGAATAGTCATTTGCGCGTTTTTGAGCTTATGCACACACGCAATGACTTTGTGTACAAACTCTTCTACAGAGGCTCAGTTTTCCAAAGTCTTAGGAATAAATTCTTTGAAAAGACTAACGCGCCTCATTACACCGTCATCAGCAAACGCGTCCTTGAGTTTCTTCCAAACTTCTTTGGCTGAGTCGGCTTGTTCTACGTGCGTGTAGAGCTGTGGCTCGATGGCTAGAATTAACCTTGAATGTGCTTTGACAATTTTCTTTGCGTCGGTACTCAAACTCCCACCTGTTGAAGATTAGGCGGTGTCCCATAGATCGTCCAGACGAAGATATGCCTTCATGGCAATCGCCATCGTGTGGTAATTATCTCTACCACTCAGCCGCTCGATCGACTGATACATGCCTCTGTCCACCATTTTAAAATTTTTTAACTGATCTCGAGGTATACTTTTACGAAAGAATTTCTTACCACGCTCGTTGTACTTATCCTGGGCCCATAACCTGATGTTATTAGAATTGCGGAACTTGAACATGGGTGAAAAATAAGAGGCACACTACCTTTGTATGTGTAACAATGTAGGCACTTTATTGCTTGTAGAGCTGGAACTAACTGAGGCTAAAGAGGCAAGCATGAGTAATACCTAACGAGCAGATAGCAACATACTCAATACAGACACTCACACACACATACACTCATGCACACATACACTCATACGCGCTTAATGGTGCCAGCATATAATAATGTATTTATTGCTACATACCATTATACAGGATAAATTACAAGATTTTTTTTCTTTTATTCGTGAGTTTTGAGTATTGACTTGCTCCCTTGATTTTCTTTTAATTAATTTTTACTTGCCAGCCTCTTAAAATATGTCCGAAAATCTTTGCTTCTTCCTTATTAAATTGGCATTTTTTCAGTTAAGTTATTAAATTGGCCTCTGTGAGATAGTTAAAAAGTTGCATAAAACGTTTCTCATGTCTTTCAATATATCCTTGTAATATGTTTCAATCTTGGGCTTGTAAATTAACTGCCGAATTAGCATTAAAAAAAAGATAGAAAAAAGATAAGTCAATATAACTAACAGGACTGATAAAAATCAGAATTATTTAAGCTTGGGTGAGGACTCAGAAATAAAAGTTTAACACTATTACTTTCGTTATTAGAAGAAACAAGTTTATTGTCACCATCTTAAGGAGTCACTATATTAAGGGCTTACAATCATAGAAATACAAACGCAATCTCAACTAAAAGAGAGTATTAAAGAAGTACGATTAGAGGAAGTGTGTGTCCACCGATCAATTGACTGCGCGGGAATGGATCTCGACTTACCAGACATCCACTGCGATGACAGCGTCGCAGCGTTATAAATAAACTAACATTGCACATGCTAAGTAAATTTAGTTACGAGCGTCAAATATAAATCTCACACTCCCTAACATTTGTATCCTAATTTAAAAAATATGTACTTTAAAGTAAAGAAACACTATTTTTGTACCTATTTTCAAGTAATTGGACAGCTAAAGATGAAAATCATGTTGTCTTCAGGATTACTCGTTAGATTAATTGCGAGGATCTAAAACAAACATAAAGTATCATTAACTCATACACCTATAGTCATTGTTCATCTATACTTATTTTATTATTTTTACTATCTTGAATTCAGCTTCTACTATCATGCAGTTCACTACTCATTTACATTCAAAATTTCCTTTGTTAGTTTTTCATGCAATTTAAGTGGCAGAGGTTTTGTAAAAATATCTGCCAATTGTTCCCTATATGGATCCCGTTTCACAGTCATTTTTCCTCTGGTTACACATTCTTTGACATAATAAGCTTCGATTCCAGTCATGTACCTGAATCTTTAAGCGCCATGTATCTTAGCACTTGCTGCGGCGACCTTCTTATCACATTATTGATCCGCGGGCAATAAAGTGTGAGATAATATAATACTTATAAAAGGCTCGAGTCCAAATAGTTCTTGACTTGCATCACACATTGCCACATATTCTGCTTCGCAGGTTAAAATAGTAACATAATTCTGTTTTTTTGTTTTCCAAGCAACTGTATCCCCATACTACCATAGGAGATATCCACTTGTTTTTATTGAGCCTTTACAGTCTGCCAAACTTGCATCTTATTACGCTCCTTATCCATCTTTACAATCTTTAAAAGTTAATCCTAGGGTTCTTGTGTGTTGTAAATGTTGAAATACCCGTTTGACCATTTTTCAATTATCTTTAGTTAGATCGATTTAATGTCTACTCCAGTACATTCACTGAGTATGAAATGTCTAATCCAATTTTGTTTGCCAGATACAGCAAGCTATCGACTGCTTCTCTGTATGGCACATCTTCTCTCGTTAGTGTTGTGCTTAACTCTCCGGCATCTTCAGACTCTTCTATATCTTTTCTTTGCTGATTCAAAACTTGATTTGTCACCATTGGTGTTCTTTGGGTTTTTGACCCATTGAATGCAAATTTTTCTAACACTTTATCTATGTATGGTGCTTGTGTTAGTAAAATTCTATTATGTTTCCTATCTCTTTTCACTTTGATACCTAAAAAAGTGCGAACCTCGCCAAGGTCTGACATCTCAAACTCAGATTGTAGACCAGTCTTAATTTCATTTATTTTACTTACGCAATTACTAGCTATTATCATATCATCCACGTATAATATCAGGACCAGAAATTTATAAGCTTCTCCTTATGTATAGAGACAAGGCTCGCTCGTATGTCACTGTAATCTTAATTTAGATGCAGTCATACAAAAAAATTTATTTTATTTTTTCAAGCTTACCTTGAGTCCATTCAGGGCCTTTTTCAATTTACATACTTTGTTTTTCTTGAGTTTATCTTTGTCAAGTAGACCTTCAGGAATCTCCATGTATATTTTTTTCTTAAGTTACTCATTCAAAATGCTATCTTTACATGAAGATGCCAAGTTTTCTAATTAAATTTATTAATTATTGATATTACTGATCTCACAAGAGCTTACCCAGACACGGGAGCATAAGTTTCTTGCGAGACGTATTTATTCCTATCTTTAAATTCACGAACCACCAACTTCGCTTTAAATCTCCTGTTTCCATCGTTATTTATCATCTCCTTTAGTACCCATCTAGAGTCTATGATATTTGGCTTGCCTCCTTTAACATTCTTAGTTGGTCTATCAACAGTTTTCCAAAATTGATTTTCATTTATACCAGTTCTTTGTCAATTGCTTTCAGCCATTGATCTTGATCTGGATCTGCGACTGCTTCTTTGTAGTTTGAGGGATCCTTGTTCAATCTGGTAATCGAAGCGTATGTTATTTCATTTTCAACCTCTTCGATCAAACAATCAACATTACTTTTAAACTGAAGTAGTTAATTTAATTGGTTCGTGTCCAGGAATTCCGCAAAACTCGTGTCATTAACAACATCAGATTGTCTGAAATTTCCTTGAACAAGTTCTCTATTCTCTTTTGATCGTCTTTGCTTTCTTTTGACTTCTTGTTCTTCCTCTGTTTTTTATAATTCTTTAGGACTATCTTTATTAAACTCAACAAATTATCCATTTTGTTTAATGTCTATCTTGTGATAGTATTCCAGTTTGCTATTTTATGTTTTTCCCACATATCTTCAAACACAAGTCTTTTATGGAATCTTACGTCTTAACTCTTATAAAATTTTCCATCCTCCGGTCTGAAGAAAATGTAGCTGGTGTTAGTATAGCCAACCAGTACTACTCGTATACCTTGTGGGCTGAATTTGGTTCCAGTGTTTCTCTGTATTTTGATGAATGCCACACACCCAAATATTCTTATTTAATTGATATTCCTGTTTAGAGTAAAAGTAAACTTTCTAAAGGGACTATCGTTTTGTTGGGTCGGTGTGGTGTGCGATTGTATGCATAGACTGCAGCAACCAAGGCTAGGACCTACATGTTCTTCCTCAACCCGGAGTCATACATGTAGGCTCGCACTTTATCCTGCAATGTGTGATAGATTCGTTCTAAGACGCCATTGTGTTGAGGAGTGTCAGAACAGGCCAGTTGAAGTTCAGCTCCCAACCTCTGGAAAACTTTTACCGTTTGGCCTCCTGTAAACTCTGTGCCTTGATCAGTTCTTAAAAAACACATCTTTGCATCAAAACCCAGTAAGTTTTATGCGCTGGTAACAAATTTGTCCAGAGCATTTTCTGCTTCACTTTTTCCTCTTACAGGGTATGCCATCATCAATCTTGAGTAGTCGTCTGTGTACACTATTATTAATTTGTATCCTTTAGGATGGGTGGTCAGGCTAATCGGTCCCATTGTGTCGGCATAAATAACTTCAAGAGGCTTAGATGCTTTCTCTTTTTCGATATTGAAGGGCAATCTTTTGTTTTTAGCAATTTGGTATACCTCACATGTTACTATGAAGTTGTTGAACACTGCCTTATTTAATTTTTTTTTGTCTAGGAACTTTCTTTGCAATGACTTCAGATACTTTGCCGATGCATGCCTAAATCTTGCATGCCAGAGCATGGCTCTGTTGTCTTTTTCAAATATTTTGTACTATTTTGTAAAGGGGTTTTGAGCTTCTGGAATCTCGCTGATGATTTTTGTTTGGCTATCATTGATTTTTCCATCTTTAATGGATTTCTCAAATTCATTATACTGACAGTTATTTAAGCATTTTCTTTCGGATCCATTATTCGAGATTCCAGGACATCTCTTACTATTATTGCTGCTAACCTGCTGAACCTTCTCGGTTTTGCTGTAGAGTCACTTTCTATCATGAAACAATTTATAATTTCTTTAAACTTCTTATCATTGTTTGTGCTGTGTCCATCTTGCACTAGTTCCACTATCCAATAAGTACTCTTATATACGCCAGAAATTAACGTCTCGTTAGAACGTGGGTCAAATATGTCTAGCTTAGTGTTATCTAAATAAATGCTCAAGCCTCTATCAGCAAACTGACAAAGCAACAGCACGTTTCTAGCGAATGGCACAGCACATATTACACTATCTAGGACAATCTGGTTATTGTTATTACTACCTGAAACACACCCTTTTTCCTCTGCTCTCAAGTCGGTGGAGGAATCTTCGTTTGCGTATTTAATGAATTGTCTATCACAATCCCTAAAACTTTTAAAGTATAGTCCGGATTCGGCAAAATGTTCCGTAGCACCTGAGTCTGCTACAAATTCAATTTAGTTTTTATAACAACAATTTACAGGCATATTCTCTGTGTGCGTAGAGAGCAGAATTTTAGGGTTGACAACAAATAAACCATTACAAGCATTAGATCTAGTTAATTCAGTATTATTTTTACCTTCACCGCTCTGTTTCTTGTTATCAACCTTGTTATCAATCTTGGCTTTTTTGCTGTTATTTCTTGCATGCTGTTTGTCATTTTTCCGTTTATCATTCTGTCTGTCGTTAATATTATTATTTTGATTATTTTTGTTACCACCACCAGTATGACGTTTGAGATCCCAATCGTTAAACTTATTTGAATTACCTCTGCACCTGCCAATGTGCTCTTTTATTTTTTGAACGAATCGTTGGCAGGTGTAACATCGTCAGATGTTCTGCCCCTTCTTTAGGCACTCCCTTGAGTAGCATCTGCTGCCATTGCACTCGTAGCATAGAAAGCTTACAGTAACCGCGTTAGTGGCAGCTACGTTGGCAGCTGGTCGATAGCCTGCCCCACCTCGATTTGGCCCAGGGCCGGTGCCACCTCCACTCGGTTCAGCGTTCGCCTCACCTAGGCTTCCTTGAGCACCCGTTGTTGGTCAAGGGAGTGATCCCTATGCTTCCTGTTTCAGAATATATTGTCTTAGGTACTTAAAAGATAAACCATCCTCGCTTTTAAACAGCCTGTTAAAATCGGCTATTTTTACGTCTGGTACTCCCTTTATGATCGCGTGATAAAATCTATCTCTCTTTTCATCTTCAGGGAAACTATGTGTTTTCTAACGACGTTGAACTAACGAGTTTAAAATCTTTTATAATTCTATCAAAAAATTTGAAAAATTTAGTAGCACTTTGCCTTTTAGGGTCAAATTTAACAGAGTGAATTTTGTTGCGTATCTGGAACGCATTTATTTTTATATCACTTCTTTTTATATCTTTAATTTTTTGTATCATTATTGAAGGGTTAGTTATGTGATATAATCTGTTTTGGTAATCTAGGGACAATCTACGTAGTATTACATTGGAAGCCAGTTCTTTATCATCCTCCATCTTTTCTTGGGTAATATTCGTAGTGGCTTTTAATTTTGGATCTATTGTGTGAAGTAGCTTTTTGAATTCTAATTCTGACTGTAATTGTTTTATGAATAATTCTGCTTTGGTATTATTAGGAAGAAATTAATTTAAATTATCTGAACCATCTTTCTTAATGACTTCTATCTTTTAAGTGTCATTTGTTGTACTACGTTTAATCATTAGTGGGTTATCGATAGAGTTGTGGTTTAAATAATTTAATTGTTTACGGACTTTAGGACCCAGGATAAAAGTAGTAAATTTGTTTAACTTTTGCATCTGACTCCCGGCAGCCGTCTTTCCAGTCCTGTTTTGCCGCAAGGTGTCGAAAGCGCGCTGGATGGTGCTGCTACAGATGTACATCCACTTGCGATCATCGAAACTTTTTTTTTATTTCAATAGTAACATTATATATATATATATATATGTATATATATATATATATATAAGGACCTTTTATGTATTCAGTACACGTAAGAAAATATAAATTCGTAGTATTACAACTGTTTTTAGTCGTGAAAGCTTTATGGCTACGAGGTTTCGAGCGAAAATCTGGTGGCTGTAGATGTTTGGTCAAGCCACTAGTGTTTTTGCTCCATAGCACCCTTCCTACTCGTATACAAGTTCAACGTTTACTTATTTTCGCTTATTTTTCACAGTTAAGCCATAAACCGGGATAACTTTATTTTTATAGAAGAGCTTTATCGTTATATATCATGGTTAAATTTTTTTTTGCCCACATCAGTACAATGAACATCTTTTTATTTTAAACCATTTGAATAATTTTTATATAGTATAAGCAGTTTTTAAAGTTGTGCAATCTTTATTAGTGTATTATCTGACTTTATACAAATTTTCTCTTTTGCTTACTTTCAAACACGGGAATCATGACATTGTCAATTCAGAATGTTGACTATTTAGTTCTTTACGTACTTGCTTAACTTTTATAACAATTTCTGTATTGCTAGTACATCTCTTGTTATTTTAACGAAACTTTTTTTTTAAGTATGTTATATCTTTGTTCAAACTATAAAAAAGCTGTCACAGATTCAGATCGAGATCAATGGCTTAAAGCAGTTGACGAAGAACTGGAATAAATAAAAATCAAGTATGGAAAATTGTTGATAGATCAATCAAGAAAGTTAAAGGAGGCAAGCCAAATATCATAGACTCCAGATAGGTACTGAAGAAGATGATGGAAAAAGATGGAAACAGAAGATTTAAAGCGAAGTTGGTGATTCGTGAATTTAAAGATAGAAATAAATACGACTCGCAAGAAACGTATGCTCCCATGTCTGGGTTAGCTCTTGTAAGATCAGTCATATCAATAATTAATAAATTTATTTGGAAACTTGCCAACTAAATGTTAAGACTGCCTTTTTGAATGAGTCAATAAAGAAAAAGATGTACATGGAGATTCCGGAAGGTCTGCTTGAAGATGATAAATTCAAGAAAAACAAAGTATGTAAATTGGAAAAGGCCCTTTATGGATTTAAGATAGGCTTGAAAAAATGAAATAAATTTTTTCGTATAACTGCATCTGAATTAGGATTACAGTCACATACGAGCAAGCCTTGTCCCTACACATGGACAAAAGCAGATAAATTTCTGGTCCTAAACTTAAACGTAAATGATATGATAATAACTAGTAATTAAGTAAGTAAAAAAATGAAATTAACACTGGTCTACAATCTGAGTTTGAGATGTCAGACCTTGGCGAGGTTGGCACTTTTCTAGGTATCAAAGTGGAAAGAGATAGAAAACATTATACAATTTTACTAGCACAAGCACCATACATAGATAAAATGTTAGAAAAATTTGCATTCAACGAGTCAAAACCATAAAAAACACCAATGGTGACAAATCATGTTTTGAATCAGAAAAGAAAAGATATAAAAGAGTCTGAAGATGCCGGAGAGTTAGGCTCAACGATAACGAAAGAAAATGTGCCATACAAAAAAGAAGTCGGTAGCTTACTGTATCTGGCCAATAAAAATAGACCAGACATTTCATACTCGGTGAATGTACTGAAGTGGACATCAAATCGGTCCAACTGAAGATAATTGGAAAATGATCAAATGGGTATTTCGATATTTACAACACACAAGAGCCCTAAGATTAACTTACAAAGATTGTAAAGATGGATAAGAAGCCTAATTAGATGCAAGTTTGGCAGACTGTATAGGCTCAATAACAACAAGTGGATATCTCCTATGGTTGTATGGGAATAAGGTTGCTTGGAAAACAAAATAACAGAATTATGTTGCTATTTCAACCTGCGAAGCAAAATATGTGGCATTGTGTGGTGCAACTCAAAAATAATTAAACTAGAGCCATCTATAAGAATTCTATTATCTTGCACTTTATTGCCCACGAATCTATGGTGTGATAATAAGGCCACCGCAGCAAGTGCTAAGATAGATGACGCTAAAAGATTCAGGCACATGACTGGAATCAAAGCTCATTATGTCAAAGAATGTGTAATCAGAGGAAAAATAACTGTGAAACGGAATACATGCAGAGAACAATTGGCAGATATTTTTACAAAACCTCTGCCACTTAAATTGCATGAAAAACTAACAAAGAAAATTTTAAATGTAAATAAGTAGCGAACTGCATAATAGTAGAAGCTGAATTCAAGATAGTAAAAATAATAAAATAAGTATAGATGAACAATGACGATAGGCGTATGAGTTAATGATACTCAATGTTTGTTTCAGATCCTCGCAATTAATCTAACGAGTAATCCTGAAGACAACATGATTTTCATCTTGAGCTGTCCAATTACTCGAAAATAGGTACAAAAATAGTGTTCCTTAACTTTAAAGTACATATTTTTTAAATTAGGATACAAACGTTAGGGAGTGTGAGATTTACATTTGACGCTCGTAACAATATTCACTAAGCATGCGCAATGTTGGTTCATTTATGACGCTGCGATGCTGCCATCGCAGTGGATGTCTGGTAAGTCGAGATATATTCCCGTGCAGTCAATTGATCGGTCGACACATACTCCCTCTAATCGAACTTCTTTAATACTCTTTTTAAGTTTAGCCTGCGTTTATATTCCTATGATTGTGAAACCTAAATATAGTGACTTCTTAAGATGGTGACAATAAACCTGTTTCTTTTAATAACAAAAGTGATAGTGTCGAACTTTTATTTCTAAGTCCACACCCAAGCTTAAATAATTCCGACAGATTTGCATCAGTCCTGTTAGTTATATTGACATGTCTCATTTTGTTTTTAATGCTAATTTGGCAGTTAATTTACAAGAGCAACATTAAAACATATGACAAGGATATTATAAAGGGCATAAAAAACTTTCCATACGACTTTTTAACTATCTTGCAGAGGCTAATTTAATAACTTAACTAAGAAAATGCGAGTTTTAGGAGAAAGAAGCAAAGGTTTTAGGACATATTTTTAAAGGTTGGCAAATAAAAAAAGATCTAAAAAAAATCAAGGGATCAAGTTATTACCCAAAACTCATAAATAAAAGAAAAAAAATTTTATCGATTTGCTAACACTTATTAATACATTATTTAACAAGCCAGTATTTTCTGCTTTTGATAACAAAAAATTTCTTATTGTCACGATGGCAACCTTGAATTACGCGATAGAGGGCAGGACGAGGTCAATGTTCGTTTAAGCGCACAACGCTATCCTATTTATGACAAAGAACTTTTATCCATATTGTTTGCAATGAAACAATTAAAGCCACACTTATTAAAACGAACGTTTACCATTGTCACGGACCATGAGCCACTCAAACACTACTATTTAACGAGACAGCCCGATACACGACTTAAAAGGCTGTTAGCAGAATGTCAAGGTTACAAATTTAACGTAGTGTATGGTTCAGGCATATCCAATAGAGCCCCAGATACTTTCTCTCAGAACCGAGTTACAGAAGAAAGTGAGAAAAGTCGCGAAAGGTCATGGTGAGAACTATACGAACGAACAACAAAATAAAGGGCTGGCTGATAAAAATGAACAGCTAGCACGGGTACTTAAAGTACAAACAAGATCTAAGAGAAACATAACAAGGAATGATAAGAAATGGCATGTAGAAGTATCAGATTCAGACTATGTAAAGAGTTAGGTAAGAAGGAAAAAATCACCTAAATATAGCAATTCTCATAAATATATGTTAAGCAAACAAAGTGACGCAGATCCTAAATTAGAAAGACAAGCAGCCAGGAAGACTTTAACGAAAACAACAACAAAAATGCATAAAAAAAGTAATGAAAATATCATGCTGCGTATTAACACAGTACAAAATACAGTAGAAAAAAAAACGAAAATAATTATTCACTGAATGCGAGTCATACAAATGAATTAATATGCTAGGAAAAGAATATGAAGGGAGCTGAAGAAATAACAAGAACACCATACATGGAATAAACCACGCAACGGAATAGACAACACAAAACTCATAAAAGGCAATACAATAAACAACATAGAGATATACTTATTTTTTACAACATCACAGTAAGAAAGTATGTTCAACGAATGTTTAATTGCAAACTGTGACATACTATTAGCAAGTATAAACAAGTCGAAAAACAAATAGAAGGAGAATTGCATTAAGGTTAGCAATTACTGTAGGCAAACATGACGAAAAAAGTAGCAAGAAGAGGCAGATTATGTAAAAAAAGCAATACCATGGAAAAGCAATCACTGTGGTAAGCCTATTAAAAAAAAAAAGATACAGATTGTGACCAGCATATACACCATCAAAATAAAGTTAAAAAAAATGGTAATTAGGTATCATCTACACTAAGGGTAAATACTATGCTACTTATAGAAAAGGAACATTAAATTAAAGAGAATAGAAATAAAAATAATAATCACGCAGGCAAATACTTAATTTGAATTTTAAAAGGGCCTAGTAATAGATTTCAAGCAAAAGTCCTAATAGGTGTGAAAAAAAAGGTTTTGACGGTAAAGAATGTGGTAGAACAAATATGTAGAAAACCGTTAAATATTACTTACGTATCATTATAAATGAAAAAGACGATGAAAACGCTTATAAAGGAACTTTTTGTACTAAGTTACATACAAATTTCTCAATGATTGATGTACCTATCAAGGAAACCTGTTTTTATCACTGCCTAATACTTTCATGTGGGATTTAAGCATTAACAGATGAGCTTAGTAAAATTTTCTTGAATTTAAAAAAGGTTTAAGTACAAGGACTTAAAGAAAGTTTTACAGATTTTTGAAATAGTCATGCATTTGTGGATGCAAAGTACACCTAAATTTTTTCGAGAGTACAAAAAAACACATGTATACTTTAAAATACCGTGGGAAACAATAATTAAGTCCCATAATGACATAAATAGACACTAGTGACACGACGCTATAGCTACATAGCAGCCTGCACTTTGGTCGTAGTAGCTTCAGTAAACTTGTGTGCCGCACAGATTCATCCCATTGATGCTTTCGTGTGATAATGCAATTTTTTTCCTCTGCGTGTATATAGCTTTTTTTTGTTAAATACGTGTATTTTCTGTTTATATTGCAATATAAAAGTGTACGTGTACACATATAAGTGAACACCGTATAAGTACTTTATGTATAGCATATGAATTGGCTATGTATACATATATTATACATATATATATTACATGTTTGCATTATATATAATGTATGCGTATAATATATACATAATGAGCGCACGGTGGCTTAGTCAGCTAGGTCGTGGATTGGCACGCGGGAGACCGTGGTTCTATTTTTAGCTAAGTGCGACTTTTTTGGGCAAGTACCTTTGTGATTTTTCACATGTGCTCTTTCACCACGCAATGCTCTTTGAGGAGGGTTTAGGGGCCTTTTTGCAGCAAAAATGGCCTAATTTACCCCTACCCCCCCTACTAGTAATGGGAGGCCTCCCATACCTTTCCTTGCCCCTTTTCCAAGTGCTAAGTGCCCATAGTAGTGCCCTTATTAAAGGAGCTGGACGTAGATCACTATAATATAAAAAAAAGTACAGCTATAACCTCGAAGACTTGCTCTCCATCTATTTAGCCTACTCGAAGGATCCTTGAGACTTAATCTCCATTCAAGATAGTGGTTTATGATCTCCGTAAACCGTAAATTTCCTGCTGTATCGAAAATATTGGACTGCTACAACTACTGCTAAGCATTCTTTTTCCGTTGTAGAATAATTTCTTTTAGTCTTATTAAGAGTTTTTGACATGTACACAATCAGACAATCTTTTTCTGATTCTCCTCGGCTTAATACTGCCCCAATAGCTATACTAAATGCGTCTGTTGTTAATCTGAATGGCTTATTTAAATCGACGCAAGCCAACACAGGTGCTTTGCATAATATTCTCCTTGACTGTTCACAGCTTTCTTAATGAGAATCAATTCACTTAAATTTCTTTCTTTTCTTTAACAAGGACGTTAAATGCTCTGCAATTTCTGCACAATTTTTTACAAAACGACAGTAATAGTTCGCTAATCCTAGAAATAGTCTAACATTCATTTGATTTTTTGGTTTGAAAAATTTTTCAACAACTTCTAAATTTTTTAATTCTGGTT
>NW_019379646.1:558992-586216 GCF_000648655.2 Copidosoma floridanum
TCATTATATCAGCATATTATATTTTTAAACGTATTATTTAATATAAAATTTACCTTTGGTTTCTGCTGCACATTATCAACTTTACTTTGAAAGTACTTAAAAATTTCTGCATCAATGCATTTCTCAATACTTTTTACAATTGCTTTTTTAAGTTTTACAGCCTCTGGATATAAACTTATGTTGACTTTTTCTGTAGTAGTTGATACGTCCAATAATACATTAGTTGCGTCACAATCTGAGTGAATAATCGATGGTTCACTTGTGATTAGATTAGAAGATTGAAGTGGCATTGTTGTCACGATACTTGTATCACCAGATATAACAATGGGAATATCTGATAATTCCAGTGAAAGAAGTTCTTCTTGGTGCTCAATAATACTAGATCGAACAGCTTGACTAGTTACATGATCCTTGGCTGACAACGTACTTGAACTTTTCACTGAAGTTGAACACTCTACTCTTGAGTTTGGTTGATCCGATAGTGTATGATTAAAGGTTTCAGTAATAGTGTTCATTACTGCATCATCTAAGCAAAAAATATAGATTGTAAATTTTATGTACAATGAAAAAACTTACTTGAATAATGTGAATCAATGTTACTGAACAATGTACCTGTATTTGTTTCTGGAGGTAAACATTCTACTTGTGAGTGTGGTTGTTTAGTTGCTGTGTGATTATACGTTTGAGAAATGGTATTTGTTACTGCATCTGAGTAAAAAATATAGATTGAAAATCATATATTAATAAAAATACCAAGCAAAATAAAGAGGCTCACTTACTTTCACCTGAGCTTGTGGTAGCAACACTACCCATGGATTTTGATGCTACAAAGTCATTTTCAGTGAATACTTCTGGATTAAAAGGAAAAATACCAGTATTCCTGAATGCATTGACAGCAGTAGCCATACAAGAAGCTTTTAAAAATGCTGGAGTAAAAATTGGAAAAATATCTTTCAATCCTATGGTACACTGAGGATGCTCTCTCATCCATTTATTTACCTCAGCAGTATAAAAATTGCTTAATGGCTTCATGTAAGATACATCCAGTGGCTGAATTTTGTGGGTACAGTGTGGGGGAAAGCAGATCATCACAACACCATTAGATTGAGCCAGTTTAATTGCATCAAGGTTCTTAACATGCGTTGCATGGCCATCTAATAGCAACAATACTGGATTACTCGTACTTGCATTTGAGAAATGAATAAACGGTTCTAGCCACTTTGTGAATACTTGCTCTTCCATCCAGCCACTTCCATTAAACTCTGCCCATGGATCTTACTGCTTGCCTTCCAAGTATCTTGGATTTTCAATCTTGCGAGGAAATATTATCATCGGTGGCATATATTTCCCTGAGGCTGAAAAACATATACAGGCAGTCACAGTTGTGCCTCTTTCTGCAGAAACTTTCGAACCAACCTGCCTCTTGCCTTTTAATGCTACCACTTTTGCTTGGCTCTTAGGGTTGCAAGAAACACCTGTCTCATCTACATTGTAGATGTTTTGAGCATCAAAATCATACTGATCATATGCACTTTTTAGTATTTTATAAAATTCATCAATGCTACGTTTGTTAAAGCCACTTGCTCTAGCTGCAGATGTTGGCTCTGGTTTTCTGAGTGAGAGTTGAGGATTTCGTTTGAGAAAACCTTAAAACCAGTCTTCTCCAGCTAACTTAGTATCATTGTTGAAACGATTTGGTATATTTAAATTTTGAACAAAGGTGTACGCTAGCCTTCGAACTTCCAATTGGGTGAAACCATGCAATCTTGCCTTATTTTCTAAAATTTTGTCGCACATATACTTTTCCTGCTCTGCAGTAAAAACAGACTTGTACCCTAAAGCTAAAATTATTACATAAAAATACATTTAACCTCAAAATATTGATCGACGTTTTTATGGCGTACTCACCTGGTTTATAAGCAAAATCGTCTAAAACTTGTGTTTTTGACATCTTAATAAATTTTCTTCGCAATGTTTCTCGAGAAATCTTGAATTTTTCGGATATGGATCCTAGTGTTTTCCCTTTCGCTAAAGCGTCTAATGCACTTTTTAAATCTTCGGCAGACCATGACTGCCTGCTCGTTACCTTTTTATAGTCACGCACCATCAATATTTGCTATCACCTACACTTAAAATTAACTAAATTACTTAACAATAAGTAGGTACGTAGGAAGGTACCTATAGCATTTGATACATCCTATTTTATTTTATTTATATGCGCCTGCATATAGGCTACCGCAACCGAGCCGATATACCCATATCACCTCATGAAAATACACCCATTCCGCCCCAAAGGTAATTTTTATTTAAAACAGTTACAATAATTTTATTCTTAAAGGGTAATATGAAAATAGGTCATCAACTTGAAGTTAGATAATTAAACATTTAGAAAGAATAGTTTTTAGCCTTCAGTATATTATTTTTCATAATTTTTTTGTTCGTTGAAAATCCTTAAAATTATTTTTTTTACGGCCTGAATTTTCATCGTAAAATATCTTAGTTTTTTAATTGATTGGATCACTATTTTTTATTAATAAAAACTACTTTATTTTTTATATGCAATAAACAAAAATATAGCAATTAACATATCATTATTTTTGAAATATTGCAAATACCCATATTCCCTGAATACCCATCTCGCCCCGGTCTCCCCTAGGTAAGGTACTCGACTTGTATACAGGAGGTCAAGGGTTCAAATCTCTTTANCCCGTACCCTTTTTATCACGTAGTGCTATAGTATTTATTGCGGATGTTGGTTGAATGAAGGATGGCCCACTTCATTCAAAGATATCCTGCATACTCCAATTACTTCATAAAGTCGTATCATGGTAAATAAGCTTTTTTTAAATTTCAGAACCTTATTTCCATCAAACAATTCATTTCTATGAATATAATAAAAGGAATCTTTTTCTTTTGCCTTTATTTAAATGAAATAACAAAAATAAGTTTAGTTTTGGAAAATTAAAGACGAAAAGTCACCGTACACAAAAGTATTTGTTTCTGCATGATAGGAGTGGTAGTATTTGTAAAAAATAATCAAATTAAAATTTTTGATTATAACAAACAAGTTTCTCAAAATGGAAAATGAAACAAAATTCTTTGCAAAACGATTTCTGCCCAGATGTTATAAAGCAGGTGTCCACTGCAAATAAATATTAAAACTCTGATATTCTGTGTACCTTTTTTCAAAGTATGTTGGATTAAACTAAATGTAGTAAAAAGTTTTTCAAAACTTAGTGGTAAGTACAAAGGTAATCTCTTCCGCAGGCGAGATTGATGAGGAACAAGATCAGTTTTTAGCACTTATTACAATACTGGTCTCAAAGCACATCCTAAATCTGTTCTCAAAGTCCATCCCCAAACTAGTCTCAAAGCACATCCCAAAACCAGTCTCAGAGAACATCTCAAAATGAATCTCAAGGCCCATCCCAACACCAGTTTCAGAGAATATCCTCAAAGCAGATCTATAAGCTGGTCTCAAAACTTACCTCATAGCTGTTGTCAAAACAAGTATCACAACTGGTCCTACATTAAAGTTTTTTTTTAAATCTCTGTCCTGGGCCATCTGTAAACTCTCATAGTGACCATATTCAGGCATTGAAAAAGGCGTCAGTGGCAGCTATAGTCAGTGTAGATGTAGTATTTTGCAGACAAGTCGATAAAAATTTAAAAAGTGCTTTATTAACGCACATAAAAAAGTGATAATTAGACAAGGAGTTATAATGGGTTTTTAATACTGTTAACAAATTTTTTAAAGAACATACATAACCTAACAAGTCATCATACAAGCAAGTATTGAGCATCCACATGTGTGTACTCATCTAGAGTACTCTATGCATGACACCAAACTGGATGCCGCAAATGTTCATTGAGTTTTATTTTTAACAATGCAGTTCCCTTTATCCCTACAAAATAATAAAAATAATATTAATATTTTATAACAATGACCAATAAAGCTGAATAAACAGTTGCTGCATCCAGTTTGGTGCCATGCAAAGGTCTTGATGAGTACACACCTGTGGAAGCTCAATACTCGCTTGTACGGTGACTTGTGAGGTTTTGCATGGTCTTGAAAAAAAATGTTGACAGTATTAAAAATTCTTTGTAATTAATTCTCTGATTACCATCAGTTCATAAAGCACTTATAAACGTTTTATCGAATTGTCTTCAAAATAGAACATCCACGTTGACTGTAGCTGCTGACACCTCTCCCAGAGAAGGCCTGAATTTGGTCACCATGAAAGTTTACAGATTGCTTAGAACAGGAATTTAACAAAAACTTTAATGCAATATTAGTTCTTATATTTGTTTTAACTATAGTTATGAGGTAAGTTTTAAGACCAATTTTGAGATGTGCTTTAAGACCAGTTTTGTAATAAGTGCTAACAACTAAATTTGTTCTGCACCAATCTCACTTGCAGAAAAGCTTATCTTTGTACTTACCAGTAAGTTTTGAAAAACTTTTTACTTCATTTGGTTTACTCTAACGTACTTGAAAAAAAAGTAACATTGAATTTTAGTGCAAAAGTTTATTTTTTGTTCAATATGTACCACGTTCATGACATCTGTACTAGTTGTTATTCTACATTTAAAAAAAAAAATGGATAATTATGTAATAAGTATTGAATCAATACAGTATTAGGACGATTAAACTTTTGTTTTTAAAGTAAAATGTTGTCAGGAGGTAATTCTTTTGCTTTAGAGTACACAACGATGCTTCAACTTTCGATTATTGAAATAGAGCAGGCTTCAAGACTCGTAACTGACCAGGCTAATGATTAAAAGAACTTGTCACCTTTAACTAATAAAAATTCAACCAAAATTGCACAGTGCACAGTAGACAATGAAATTGTATACGGACAAGAATCTGCTAGTACAGAAAATTATGATGGTCACACATGATGGGTAAAACCAGTAGAAATTAAACAGTTAGAAATAATGTATACTAATAAAGACACTGAAAAGGTCAAGGCAGTTTTAAAAGTGGAAAATAATGAAGAACTGCATAACACAGAAGAGATAGTAACAGTTAACGTTAGTTTTATAGTCATAGTAAAACTAGGAGAAATTAAGAAGCTATAGTTTGATAAGCTAATTTTACATGCACTTATGGACAAAATTGTAATTAAGTACTTAAACGTTTTTCTTGCATGTTAAACAAATATGTTATATTCACTATATTTTCTGCTAACTATAAAAAATGTGTAACAATGAACATTGATATTATTAAAAATTTTGGGCTTAGCTTTATTTTGCATTTGTACGCTGATCCAAGTTTCCCCTGAAATATTTTCGACACTATTACTAGCTTTCTGTGCAAGTTCTTAGGAAATATTTTTTTGCTATCGCTAAGTAATAAAATTATTCAAATCATACAACCCTGCAATTATAAAAAAAAAAAATAACAATAAATGATAAAACACTTAGAACCCACAGTAGTGTATTAAATAACGTTTCATCCGAATTGGATCGATTTGAAACTCTTAATAGTAAGGGCTATATACCACCAATACAGTCCACGATTGGTGAGACTTTTAAAGAAGTTGAATGTCAAAATAGGAGTAAATTTGTCGCAAAATACTTAAATATCATGTACATACCATTGGCACATTCGCTAAAACTATTTTCAGAGATACCTGGTTTATTTGCTAACATTAAACGTTACATCGAAACCTTGTCAACAAAAAAAAAAAAAAAAATATCGAAGATAACACAAAAAAATATTGGTCGCATAGTTTTGTAAATGCTACAGATGAGAATCTGCTTTCCTTATATATTTATTACGATGATGAAGTAAAAAAATTTGGAATAGTCTACGCTTCTACTTAAATATCATGTACATACCATTGGCACATTCGCTAAAACTATTTTCAGAGATACCTGGTTTATTTGCTAACATACGTTACATCGAAACCTTGTCAAAAAAAAAAAAAAAAAAAATATCGAAGATAACACAAAAAAATATTGGTCGCATAGTTTTGTAAATGCTACAGATGAGAATCTGCTTTCCTTATATATTTATTACGATGATGAAGTAAAAAAATTTGGAATAGTCTACGCTTCTATTGCGTGTTTTTCACGCAACTTGGCCAGTTAATTACATTCGATATTTTTTTATATGATAATTAGAGTAGAACATCGAATTCCAACTTTTCTTCTTAGCCTGTGATAATCTCGGTATTAATAGCATATGTGGCTTTGTAGAGCCGCTTAGAGCTCATGTGTACAGTCTGATTTGCAGTGCTTATCAACGGAATGCTTAGAAATGTACGTAGAGAATGTTACCAAGTTGAGAAATATTACTAACCATGAGAACGATGTCTAAAAGTCTAATAGTACAGAGATGGGTATCGAAAAACAAGGTTTTTTTAATAATGTAAATAACTTTTATATTTGGACCAATAAAAGTATTGACGTCACGTACGATCTCCTCTGCCTCTGAAATAAAGTGTTTTATTAGGTATCTGGAAGTTATGATTGGGCATTAAATCCACCTAAAAATAGATAAGTTCAAGAATTATGAAAAATGTATTTGGTTCGAGGAAAAATTACAGCCATATTTATGTGCCCGTATTCAACTGTAGATAAAGTTGAAAAAGGAGATGAGCTAGTTAAAAATTCCAATGAACTGTATGTCAAACTTATCAAACCGTTGAAACCTGAATTTCATTTTTTAATCCACTATGCAAACATTTTACTAAAATTTGGTTAATGCGTATATTTTATGGATATGAGATACGAATTGTGACATAAAAACATTTAAAAAATGCTTTAGCAAGCAGTTCATGAGTGAACTTGTTAAAAACAATCGCAACAAAACCAGTTTTATAAATGTGTAACTTAATAGACATTTTGTCAAATGAAAACAGTATATAATCTGGGGATCCTATGATTGATCATCATCCTCCAAAAAGCATTATACTTCTGTAACTATCGATGGAGTTTATTTTATGATTGGCGAATACTATGTTATTAATTTAAGAGATGAAAATAGAATTTGGGTAGTTGAGCAAGATAAAAAAAGTAATGGAACCAAAAGAAAATTCCTCAACACAAAAAAGAAAAAGTGGAAGAATGTGTTGAGCTTAACTTTGAATCTTACGTCAAAAAAATATTTGATGCAAGCGTCAACGCATATCAAGTTAAGTATCACCGTCTGAACGACAGAACATTTCGTCAAAGTGATATTGCGTTTATGCCATCAGCTACCTCAGTAAAAAAATGGTCAATATTTTCTTATAACGCGGTACAAATTATAAATTTTATATTAAAACTATGTATTAGCAATATTTTAAGACGTACTACAAATAAATATATATAATAATTAATCAGTGATAACATTAAGTCATTAGAATAAGAAATTTTCATGAATCTTATTTGTACCAAATTCATTAATAAAGTAAGAATTAAAATTAAAAACATAGCCGTATTTAATTTGTTAAACTTCTTCTATCAAGTTCTGTTTTTTATTAACTCCTTTTTTTGCATAATAATTTAAGTGCATGCGTCCGAATTTTTGCATTAGATTTACTATATGTTATTATGTATAGTAAACTTGATTTTTAGTGTTAAAGTTTACTTCACTGGCTTTATGAATCATAATGCATTTAAACTTATCGCATTCTAATTGACTAATGAATATAGATACGATTTTATTCTCATGCTTAACGTATGGTACACTTCATAATGCAGTATTTGCGCTATTCTGACAGCTCAACGGTAGAGCCAGCCTAGTTGTGCAGCTGACGCGCTAGTCTGATGTTCCGTGCGTTCCAAACAAGCGGTAGCTCAACCGCGCCACCTTAAGGACGGATCATGCGCTAGTTCTCTCTCAGTGCACATTCTTTGGATTGGTAATCAGGGACCTTATCGACGCAGCACGCTGACCGATTCTCTGTTCTTATGAACACCAACTAAGAAACTTTGAAGTTAGGAAATTAAACGATAATTGGGCGTCTTTTATATTATATGTAATTCAGCCCACTAATTTAATATGACATAGTTATAACTATTTTTAAGTGGTCTGATAATGTTGGACTCGTGTTTTAAAGTTTTCTTACTTATTTTTTATAATGTTTTGATGCACAGAATAAATAAAAATACCACAGGATAGGGTGAAAATTTTTCTATCAATAAACACTTTTAATTTTGCTTCGACAATCGCAAAATGTTGAGAAAAATAGCTTCTAAAATAAAAAAGGTATTTTGGCAGTACCTGTAACAGTAAGTGAGATAGAGAGAGCCATTAATCATCTGCTCTGCAGTCACGCTTGCTCTCCTTTTATTGTATGCCTACAGGTTAGCATTTTTCATTGCTTTTCCTTATATTTGAAACTTATAGAAAATCATAAATTAATATTAGAATTAGTATTATTTTTTCATCACTTCTTATAAATTTGTTCTTTGTGAGCAGAATTATTTGAAAGTAAGAATATTTGACCATAATGCAAGATTCTCCCGGGGTCTTTCAATTGTGTTTATTCAAACCAAATCTTATCCCATCTTTAGTGAAGAGCCAACGACATTTGCGCACGTAAGCAACTACGCACAGGTATCCAAAAAGAGACGAAAAGATACAGAAAGTAATACACTTGAACGTATTGTTGAACATGTGTATACCTATCTGTAGGTAGGTTGTATGGATTTTTTTTTTTTTTTTTTTTTTTATAAAAATAAGTACCTACTCACGTAGTGTATTAATTTTAAGGCTTTATTGTAAAAAAGAA
Organism: Copidosoma floridanum; assembly: GCF_000648655.2. The sequence continues at coordinate 567,719 of NW_019379646.1, forward strand.
CATATAGCCTTGGTACAGTAGGGCATATTTTTATCACAGACAGTCAGATACTACTGAGTTCAATAGGATATTCTCTCATGTTTTACATTTGTCAGGGGTCCTAAGACCCACACCTGGTTTTTTTTACTCATAGCTCTATCAATCCATTACTTGTTTTAAGGCTTAAGTGATTCATTTTTATTTATGTATTTTTTAAATTTATCATTAATCTACCAAGCATCTACAGTCAACCTTTTTCCAAACTTCATACATTAAATTCAATAAATTTCTTTGACTTTTATCAACTATTTGTTAGTACATAGTATTAGCAAGTTGATTTAAAGTGGTCATATGAATTGCATCATCATTATCATTCCATTTTTAAGTTTACAAGTGACGTAAGGTATTATATAGCAAGTAAGGATGGTGATTAAAAGAAATCTTGATTAAAGAAGTTAACAAAAAAGTCTGTAACTAATAAATTGTTGTAACTATAACTTAAATGTTATTATTAAAATATTCTTGATTAATTGCTTTTACTTAATAAGCAAACCGCTTGGCAGTCTGTTAACGATTTGGTTCTCAACTGACGAGCGATACTATTACTTTATTTTTACAGTGATGCTATATTATTCCTTTATAAGGAGTTATTTTAATAGTAATGCTTGTTAGGGTAATACAAAATACCGAAGAGAGAACTAATTACGGAAATAATGTTTTTATTGTATACCATGGAACTATCCTATTTGCCTTAAAATACTGTTCACACAATTTTCTGAGGATACCTACAGAATGCCAGACATGTACATGTATTTGGCTCATTAAGAGAACTACAACTGGAGTAACCTAAATTATTAGTGTATGATATAACAACTTTAGGCAATCCTCTTTATAAATATTGACTAATCAAATGAGACTTATCACTTATTTTTTTTATAATAAAGGTTCGTGCATAGGTTACTGTGTTTATCATAATAGTAAGCTTTGCAAAAAAATCCTTCTAGATGATTTTAAGTTCATGGAAAAGGTGTAACAATGGGTTTTAGTGTTAACTAGTTTTATTTCTCCTTTATAATGTCATATTTACTTTATAAACGCTATCTAGAAATTAATGAAAAACTTAATTAATTCTTTTTGGTTTGCTTATTTTGCAAAAGTAAGATTCAATGGTCGAACCTCACAGATGAGAGCGTTTGGTTTGTGTTTTTATCAAGTGAGCTTCTTAATTAAAATAATAAGGAGCTTGAAAAATCTTACTTAATTTTTTTATAAAAACAACATGCAGATCAGTCATTTTTTAGTTATTTTTGAATTATCTTGAAGTAACCCTTAAGACATTTTAAGTTTTCTGTAAGTCATCCTTTAGTTATGTCCAAGATGATGTCAAATAATGGTAAAATTATCCTTCAGTTATCTTTAATCCATTTTGTGCTTTACTTACTGTCGATAAAACATTTTGTGAGACATTTGAGAAACATTACATACCAACTATTCTGTAGCACAATTAATTGTATTTGTCTATCACCCTGGAGAGTGTAGATTTAATATGATTAAACGTGACAAGAATTTTGTTTTTAAATTTATTGCTATGAAAAATTAGTTATTTTAATGTCTACGCTTTTTTAAATCAAATTAACTTAATTTAGGAAATAATCTTACACGTATATTTGTACTTGTACATCTAACTCTTAATTCTCCGATGACATAGTGGATAGCATACCCGTCTATGAACAAAAAGTTTAAGATTTAAATCTGATTAAGGGTAAAAGAATTTTTATTTTAAAATTCACATATTTTGATGTGATGGAAAAGCTGTGATTCAGACAAAAAAACGTGGCCCTAGCAAATGGCCCCAAAAAAGTTGTTAGACCACAGAGCGATATTTTTAAGAATGTTTTCTTTTCGTAAGATGTTAATCAAAACAGTTCTAATTTTCGAATCCCTAACTTTTTTATAGGTATTCTAAAAACGTATTGAAAAATAGTGTTTTTCGCAAAGTACGAGTAATGGCAATGGATTGGCACGGTGCTGTGAGGAAGAGGGCGTGCCCTATATCGGCGGTATTCCCAAGCCAGCGCAACTGCTGATGCTTTTTGATAAAACACTATTTTTCGATACATTTAAAGGATACTTACGAAAAAGTTTGGGATGAAAAAATTTATATAGTGGTCAATTAACATCTTATAAAAAGAAAACGTTTTGAAAAATGGCTCTATGCGCTTTTACAACTGTTTAGGGCCATTTTATAGAAGGACTTCTTTTAGTTTATTTGACGGTTTGTACATGGTTTGCATCTGATTACTCTGCAGAGTTTAAAATAATCATAAGAAACAACTTTCTGTTAAAATTAAAAGTCAAAGTATTAATTAGAATGCCAATTATTAACTACTGAAAAACAGGGTAAAATTGGAACTTTTTGGCGATTTATGAAAAAAAATGACAAGGTTGATTAAGGTTTACTAGAGCTTATTTTGTTTGTCTTAAAATTAAGCTTTTTCTTATGCAGAACGTTTTTTTTTTGTTGAAATTACAATTTTAACGGTAGAAGCTAAAAATCCATTTTGGCCATTTTTACCATTTCTTTTAACCTGTTGCCGACATTTTTTATTGTCCGAATGTGTTTAAGTTTGTTGTCAGGATCAAGATCCATGCACAGAAATTTTTTTTGGCCCGGTCTGGATTTTCATCAAATTAGGGTAATATTCATTTCGTTTGCTAACACAATAGGGGTTGGCTAACTCCTGTGTTAAAGCTGGCGCAGTAGTATTCTAGTTCGAGTACGGGAACTGGCCCTGTTCCAGAAAATATTTTTTCACCTACTTACTAGCTCCTTTACTAACGGCTTTTGTATTTTTTTTGTAGAGTGTCGTTCTGTTTGTTCTATAGACTTTTAAGAATATTACTGCCAAAACCTAACTGATTACACCACCACTTTTTTGTGTAATAAGATTATCTCGATAGAAATCTATGATTATTAATTAACTTATTTCAAGTGAAATATGATGAATTTATCTATGAACGTTCTAAACTTAAAAAGTATGGATCTGCGAATAAGATTCCTACCATTGATCTGACTGTGTACAACGATTTAAACAATAATGGTGTACATGCAGGAGAAAAAAATTCTTTTTCTGTACATAACAGTACGCGTGACCTTAAAAGTCTAACGACACAGGCCATTTAAAATGCTATCAAACGTTTTTTACGATGTATGATGCCTAGATGTTACTGTAAATTATTATCAGCAATAGTGAAGTATTGGCTGGAATTACTTAAAGAGCAAATTTCGTCATTGTTCGAAAAAAATTTGTTGCACTTTTAAAACCCCAGACTTTTTTAGCTAGTACTAAGTGATTAGTATTTTTACACACTGCTCTTAAACAGACTTACTTAGTAACTACGTAATAACCGTTCTTTCAATTGTATTTCTTATTTTTAAAACTTTTAGCTTATTCTGAATTTTGTTTAACATTTGCCTAAAAGAGGCACACCATCTTTGACATGAATTAAAGGACGTTTCCTAAATACACCGTTGTAAAGCTGTAGTATGCTTTTACAATACTCTTACTCTAGATATATTTAACTACAAGTTGTAACGTTAGGAGTTTTAATATCTCTGCTACACTAAGACCTCACTGGCCTTGTAAACGAACTTTTTGAGATAATTATATCTCGTAATTCGTAGTAGTACTTTCAAGATGATACTGCCCACTTCTGTTCCTAGTGAAGATAATGTACTTCTAATTTTTTTTTGTATATTTTTCAGATAATTGTCTTTCACCAATGAATAAATTTCTTTAGTACATTCAATCTAACTAACTGAATCTATTTATAATACCCTTATTCTAAGCTGAATAACGTAACGGCAAAGTATTTTCGATCAAACGGGAAACGTGATGTTGACTTTATTACAGTGATGTGATTGGAACTTAGTTAGCTATGTTATTTCTTTTATCTGTTCTTTAGCTACGTATATGTACATATACTTATAATCCAGTAAAATTTAAGTGCCAAAATAATAATTGTTTTCTGTATTTTGTCTAAGTTTCAGGGAAAAATAATGATATTCTCTCAAAAAACCAATTTAATAGAATTCTTGCTAGAACTGAGATTATTTTCGACATACTTTTCTTAAAAGATATTGTTTTCGCGCCTGATCATGTAAGCTTCTAGGAATAGCTTTATTTTGTAAGTTGAATAGTTTATCCTACAGGGCCTTACCTTACTTAAATATGCTATGTTTGATAAAGATTACATCCACATTATTGTGGTGACTACTTAAAGTAAATTAACGAGAACATGACTACTTGATGGTTTTGCACATAGAGTCAATAATGACCAGTTTTAGAAATTCATAAAAATAGATGGTTCCACGCGTTTATTGCCTTTTCACAATAAAATTTTAAATAAATCTTGCATTTAATTTCTCTCTCTGTCTGCTATGAAAATGACTTCATAAAAATGCTTTTAATAGTCTAAGGCAAGATAAGTTATCCGTTCGATTTTTTTTGTTTTTGAGACTTATTCTCAGATTAAAACGAAGAACAGTTAAATTGTTTTAAAAAGTTTGATGATTCGCTATTGACAGTAAAAGGTTAGTAATAAAAATGGATCAATGATTAAAACTGTAAAAATGTAACAAAAAAAAAACACTACGATGTAAGTGCAAGCTTTTTGATTTTAAAATTTTGACAGCTTCTTAACACAACAGGCTCATTGTAATTCTTTTATAAATGAGAAAAATAAGTTATAAGATCGTGTTTAAGTATAATTTTTATAAGAATTCAAGTTAAGAACTAATTGATGATGCAATTTACACTTTTTTATACTTTTGTCATGGTACAGAATGAAGTTTCCATACATTTAAAAAATTTGCTTAAACATTTGCTATCCTTACTATGCATATTAACTCTTCTTATATGATATTTTATACACAAGACAATTACAAGTAATAATCAAATTAAATTAAGGTAACGAATGCTCAGCGTCTTTAAAAATCATAATTTGTACCGTAAAAGCAAATGATTGAATGGCAGTTGCTGTATTGCAAGGGGTAAAAAGTTTTTAAACTCGTCAACTTTTGCAAGCCAAAATCATTCTTTACGTGCACAAATTGATGTTAGCCTTGGAAACATTTTGGATGCTCTCTTATAGCTGGGTCCCTAATGGCATTAAATGAGACTGAAATAATTGAGAAGCGTATCTAAACGTATTTGCGCTCCAACAATGAAAGCATGAACTACTTCTTAAGCTTGTAATGACTAAGTTGTGTTGACTGAGTATTGTTGATATAAATTATTAATACTGCTTTTCTACCATACATTTAACTAAGTCAATTGTATACGTCCAGTTTCTCTAATATCACTTTCAATGGCATAAGTTGTGTGGTGTTTCTTGTATAAGGAGAGGTATAGGTCCATTAACGTTATCTAGTGTGTATGTATTTAAAAATAACTTTAATGCGAAAACTTATAAGTTTATTACAAAAATATTTTATGTAATGTCTCTACTAATAATTTGATAATGATTCACAAAACGTCGGGAGCAAAATATTCCTGATTGCCAAAAATCAAAAGATCTTACTACACAATTCTTCGCGTGATCTTTCTTCATAACTTTTAACACTGTTATATTAGTTAGCCAATATATTAAAATGAAACAATAAGATGAAGCTCAAGTTATATTGGGTAATAAGTGCTTGTTGAAACCAAAATAAAAGAAAACAAAGTTAATCTCGCATTTCTAAATCCGTTTGTTCAGGAATGACCAGCGATCCTCAATCATAAGTAAAGAAATAAATATAAACTTAATAGCGAATTTGTGATCGCGACGCAATGTGTAAATTATAAATCGTTTTCCTATAATATCTTAGAACTAAACAAACTTGTTTCTTTACAAATGGCAAATAAATTTGAATAATCCAGCACTTATATTGTAACATCAATTATAATATATGTTTATTAGATTTTTGAATACAATACAATCCAAGTGGGTAATTTTCTAAACAAAATAGGAGCGCAACGCAATATCCAACGGGATCTCGAACTTTAAACTGCACGGTATGACAAGAGAACTATTCAAGTTAAATCGAAATCTCCTAGTATTAGATGAGGCACATCTGTGAGGCCACCACTAAGGGTTTTACTACCTTTATGATGAGGAATCGTAGTAAATGAACGATTCGCAAGTGACACTCAACCATTCGATGACGATTCTTCTTACTCACGGTTACTAGCCAGGACGTAACGAGATGGTCTCGACTTGATCACCCACGAGGCACGTGATGATGATCTGGGATGGCTCTACCAGGGGCTGGAACGGCCGCTTGAGCTTGACGAGCTTGTTGACGAAAAGCTCCTGATTTCCCTCATACTTGCCCTTTTATCGCACCATTTTCCTCTATTATTTAAAGCCACCAATACCACTAATTACCTTCGACCATCCTCGCATTTCCTCGCACCTGATCGTGGCCCTACACGTCCTTTTCGGATCCCTTCGTTATCACGGGACCCTGCAAAGTAAATAGGACCTAAAAAATAATAAGAGTTGTCAAAGATATAGCTTTTGGCTATAACAGCACCACCTTTATACATAATATTGTTTAACAGCAGGTATTTTTATACTTATCATGAAATTCTCTGCCGTATAACTTCATAAAACATAACTTTATACCCCAAGCACCCACTATCTACTGGGGTCGTAATAAGTAGTTACTTAGCTGCTATGCAGAAAATAACTAAAAGAGCCTTTACAATGGAAATTTGAGAGATCAATGAAACCCGAATTTGATGCGATCCATTGCTTATTAAGCGAGAAAAGTGGCATTTCGTGATCACAAAAAAGTGTTTCAGTGTATTACCTAAAATTTTGACAGGGCCTCTATACTAGAAAGACTAATATTAGTGTTCTCATAATTTTTTAACACATAAGGATAGTTAAAAATATGAACTTGCCCAATAGGTCAAGATTTAGAAGTTATGTAGTGCTGTTAAAAATAAACTAATTTTCTGAACTTAATGATTTTAAAACTGTTGAAGGGCTGGTGCTTACCCTTTTAGTCTAGAGGCCCTATAGTAATTTAAGGTAATTCAATGCATTTTTGTTTCGAATTTACATTTTTATTATGACTACTATAATACGCGTTTATAATCGTAAAGTGTAACTTCCTTCTTTTGATTTACACGGAGCTTATGCTCGATTGATTCTTCAAAGAACTAACTTGAAGCTTTTCTCGTTATTTTGGGTAAAAAAAGCTAGATCACTAGTTATTAACAATAATTTTTTAAAACAGTAATATCAGTGTAGTACAAACTATGTCTGACACATTACATGACGTTAAAAAAAACAACTTGTTAAATTCTTAATATTTAGCTCCACTTATTCATGAGCTGTTGCAAACAGATTTTTTCAAGTGATAAAAATATAACAAGACTTAGTAAAACTATTGCTCTAAAATATTATGCTAAGGATCAAACTGAATTGTTAAGAAAAGTTAAGCTTCATCATTTTTTAATCATTTAAAAAAACTTAAGATGTAAAGAACTTACTTTGCTACTGCTTGTTACTTATTTGTTACTATTTAATTTTAAACAGATCAACCTAAAATTGCATTTATACATCCACTAACTTTTTTTTGCTAAGGAGCTTAATATCTAAAAAAGTAAGCAGGTAATACCGTTTTAATTACTTTTCGTATTATAATCACCCACATTTAAATAAATATGCCACACAATTTGGAATGGTGTTGAGACATATTTCAATTAAGAGTTTGTTCCAACAAAGTTTATTATAATGACTACAAACGGCAATGAATTGAAATTGAAGAATCATAAGCACTACACTTGGAAAACAATCGTGCATTACGACATTCTTATGTTTATTTTTCCAAGGGGATAGTTAGATACGAGATACATAACGATAAATAACAACGAAGTGTAACAAAAACAATGATGCCAGCTTTGATAAACATCTTATATGCCATCTTCATTCTCATAACAATATGTCTTTTATCGTTACGCATCATCTTTAGTGTAATGAAGCAGTTTGTTACAGCTACGAAAAATTAGATAGTAAAGTATTCGATGATCTTTTCTTTTAATTTTTAAAGTTGTCAGAAGAAAAATTTAAAGAAGGCTTTTTGGACGAACAACAAATAACATGACTATTAAAAGATATGGATTTTAAAAGAAAAATTATTAAAAAAAAAAAAACCCAATATTGTAAGCAAGTAATAACGAAATTTCAAGTAAATTGAAAAAATTTTAAATGTAAAGTAACTATCAGACGTGCAGTTACACATTTTAACAAATTATAATGTATAAAAAATTTGAAGTAACATTTTGAACTAATATCATGACTATTTTCTGCAACCCTAGGGCGTTTGCATGAAGAACAGGTAGCTGATCTTATAAAAACAAACTCAAAGATACTAAATATTTTAAAATGAGCAAGTGTGATTTGTCTATTGCTGAAATTAAAAGGAATAAACAATAATTGCCCATTAGAGAAGAGCTATGTAAGCATTATTTGACATGAAAAAAAGATTTTGAAGCACAAAAAAATTAGCAAATATTAGAACAACGTTCTTTATTGTGTCTCGTTGTTCTTTTATTTCTTAAAATAAGCCTTTTGCAAATATATTATAAATAAATACAGCTAAATATTGAGAATTCAAAAAGTTTTTTTCAGGGCATTTAGTATGTCAGTGGGTGCTGACGTACCCAAGTTTAAAGTTATACTTTTTATAAAATTATATGGCAGACAACATAATAAAGAGAATAAGAAAATAAGTACTCTATGAAACAAAAATGTGCACGAAGGTGGTGTCAGTATAGTTGGAATGAGTATACCTACGTTGATATGATGTGGTTGAATAAAGATTTTAGTATTTAATAAATAAACGATTATACACAATATGTTGCAGTACAATACAATACAAATAATGTATAAGCTAGTGAGTACAAGACTGCACTTTTAACAAATCCTCCATTGATTTCAAAAAAACTTCCTCCTGCCTACGTTGATAGCATACTTAACGTCATGCGTAAATCTTTTGTATACGCTTACACACTTATTCGTAGTACATAGAGAATACATAAAATATAATTGTATTCAAAAAATTAGGAAGAACTCTCCTGCTGTACCACTTTCTTTAATAGGATAGTACCACATACTACTGAAAGTCACTTCAGTAGACCGTTGTTGAGCTTATCCTTAAGTCAAAAAATCACCTCAATTATGAATAAAAGTATTATGTTAGAATAAAACGCGATAAAAATTTACTATTGGACTTGTACAGTAGTAAACTTTTTATTTTATTTCAAGAAATTTTTTAAAATTGTTAAAACATTGTTGAAAGAAGAATTTACTCATTTTAAAAGTAATAAATTAATAAACACTTAATAAATATTCTTTAAAACATAGAAACGCTGGTTTGCTAAAGTATACTTATTTTTAAGCCAGAATAGTTTATTAAATAAATTATTTACGTGTGTTTTTAATCATCCCTATAAAAACATCTTTTAACATAACAAAACGGTAAGGTAAGCTTAATATGTTGAGTTGTTATTTTGGTAGGAATTTCTGAAGCCTTTAAACACTAGCAACGGATAAAATTTGTTATTATTCTGGAAAATTTATTCTATGGATCGGAAATCAAGCACATACTTAGTAACAGAAAATATTTATTTTATAAGAAAAACAACTTATACAAAGAATACCAAGTTGGCTACTCTTACATGCCCATAACTGCATGCTTTGACGGACTGACGTCAGCCTATATCATACAATTGCAGTTGGCCGGAGATAGAGCCACTTGTCCATCTCTTAGACATATACATACATATTTGTTGGTCTGAATGTACTATCCAAAGTAACCATTTAATAAATGTTCACTTTATATATTTAAAACGCCTCCTTACATTTACACGAATACAACTTATTCATTTGAATAAATTCAACATACATCTAAAATTTTTCAATTTTAACCTTCCAAGAAATTTCATAAGAATACCTGAAATATTACTTACTGAAGCTAGTCTTACTTGATCAATGATACCTTTTAGGTAACTTTTATTATTATAATGATAATGCACCTCAACGTATTTTGAACTTTTTGTAAAATTTCCAAATTTCACAATGCTGATAACTCCTGAGTTGTCTTCATAAACTCTTATTGGTTTATTTCATGTTAACATAAGAATGTCTATTAAGTCTCTCATCAAATTTAATTTACTGACAGCCTCTGACAAAGCAACATACTCAGCAAAAGTTAGAGACTCTGTTACACTGTTTTGTTTTTACGTTTTTCAATCGATCACATTACCTAAAAATTTTATTACGTAGCCTGATGTGGATTTTCTATCAAGATTGTCACTTGTCCAGTCTGAATCAACAGAACGATCTAGTATGTCTGCACTATCATTTTTCTTATACATAAAGTTCAAATCTCCTGTTACCTACGGATATTGAAAAATCCTCATTGCATACTTAAAATATAGTTCATTGTAACAATTTTAAAATTGACTAAAATTATTAGTACTATCTCTTGTGTCAGGTCTCATTCTTTAACTAAGATACAAGAGCTTACTAATTAAATTTTAATATTTTAAGTTATTTCTTCTTTTTGTAATTGATCTCATTTTAAGTTAACTTCTATCAGAGTTTTAGATAAACTAGCATTTTCAAGCTTGTACTTATTAACCAAATACTCAATACAATTTTTTCCACATAAAAAAAAGATTGCATTATTCTTTTGAGTTTAATTAATATTTATTCCTAAATAATTCCTTACTTTTTACAAATCTTTTACGCAAAATCTTATTGACTTTTTTTTTAAATCGTATTAATAGTCATTAGACTTTTGCACAAAATTAATGAATCATTAGAAAAAGATGTAATATATATTTTTCATCTTTTTTATTATTCATAAAACATAAGCGGTCATTAATTTTACTATTTTTCAACTTAAAACCTTTTATACATACATTGAAGCATTCGTAGCAGGCTCTAGGAATTTCTCTCGAATCATACAATTCTTTTTGAAGTTTACATAATTTATAAGAATCAGCCACAGGTAAATAGATGTCTTTGATGATTTCATTTTGTTGAAAACCTCTTACTAGTTATACAGCTATAAACTCATTTTAATTTTTTCTTTTAAATCATGTAACATCTAAAACTTTTTAATGTTTTTTGTTAATTTAATAACAAAAGCCCAAGTCGTTTTCCTATTTAAACATTCAATTTCGCTTTTCAACGCATTTTTCCAATTCTCAAATTCAAAACTTTATACAGCTTTATTGAGACTTTTAGGATTTTTTATACAACAAAAATTCCTGTAAATCTTATTATGTACATAGTTTCCATCAAATCTTGATGGAGATTTAACGTTTTCCATCGGTCTACTTTCAGTATTGGTTTCTTGATTTGCATTTAAAAATTTATTTTCAATATTATCATTGAATTCAATTTTTTCTTGAAATTTGTCAATTAACTAGGATTTGTCAAATACCATTTTATCCTCATTTTGTTACTCATTATTAGTTTTATCTTTGAATTAAATACTGTATTTATCTTTTTCAATCAAATCAACATGTTGTGATACTACCATAATCCTATTGTTTATCAAACTCTTACGTTCTCATAACCTAGAAGGATTCTTAAATCTGCTTTTCTGTTCTATTTTGACATTTTTCTTTGTTCAGGCCCACGTGTAAATATCCTGCTTCCATACATTTTGAAATGTTTAAAATTAGGTCTTACACCAAAAACCAACTCAAAAGAAGTTCTTAAATCAGCAGTATTTGCGAGTGTCCTGTTTGTTAAATATGTTGCTGTACATACGACTTCTACCCAAAATATTCTATTTATTAAGGATTCAGATAACAAACACCAAGCAACTTTTATAATGCCTAGTTGTACCTCTTAAATGTACTGTTTAACTTATGTACATATAGTGGACATGCATTTAAAATAATTTCTTTGGCTTCTAAGAGTTCAAAAATTTCTTCGTTTATCTATTCCTTTCCGTTATCACACGTTTATTTTTTATTTTTTTTTGTAATATATTTAACTTTATTTGTATATGACACAAAACAGTAATCGACTTGATCTTTTTATTAAGTTGGATGTACTATTGCTATTTTATTATAGTCGTCAATAAAAGTTAAAAATATTTTTCCCCATTTAATTCTTCAGTATTATAAGGCCAATTTAGATCAAAATGTACTATTTTGAGAATTTCCTTTGCCTTTTGTCTATTTTTTTTAACAGTAAATTGTGCATCTCATTTTTATACAAAAAGTGTATTTCACATGATCACTCTCAACTATTTTCGGTAGACCTTTCACTAATTCATTTTTTCGTAAAACATTCAAGTATGTAAAATTTTTATTCCCTAAGATACGATGCTATTTTTTCTTTAAAGTAATTTTATCATTATTCTTGATACTTATAGTATAAACGGTAATCATTTAATTATTTTGAGTATGACTTCTCATTTTGTACAATCTGACCGTTGTACACGTGATAGCTAAAAGTACACCCTTACTAAGCTTTCACCGTATTATTTTCAGCAACAACTTTATTTTTATCTATAACTTTTGATAAACTTAATGAGATTTCTTTTATTTCTTTATAGTATACATTAAAAATTTTAATTCTTACTAGTTTATTGTAAGCTTTAAAGAAACTTAAAATTTTTTGTATTTTAGTCACTCCTAAGCTCCTACCGTCTCCCATATTTTCGTTTGCTGGATTTTTCAAATGACACAACATTAACAAAAATGTCAGATTGATTTACCTTATCATCAGTACAACCGCTATCTAAGAGCCAGTCAGTATGTTTACCTAGCGTTTGGCTATGCATTGCTGTAGGCTCGACGATCTTCACAAAAAAGGCGCCAAACGAGCTGTTGCCATGCTGTCACGTTTCTTGTTGCAACGTGAAGCCTCTGCCTCTCTGTTCGCTCAAGCCTCTATGCCTCTGCCTCAACCTCTCGATGCTCCTTGCTGCATGCTGTTTTCATGAAATTGTTGGGGTCCACCCCTCTGTGCTTGACCTTGATAGCCAGCATTGTTTACATTTGGGCAATCTTTCTCCAAATGCCTGGTTTCATCACAGCCATAGCACATTTTTCCTTGTTTCTCATGACGTTTTAGTTTCAACACAAAAGCTTTCAGTTTTGTCGTTATACTTGCACTTTAACTTTTGTTTTCAATCTCTTACACTTTAATCTTATCAATCACATCACTATGGCTAGCTGCTAGATCTTTCAGTTCAAACGTGTTTATTAATTCACCAATACAACTATACGATTCTGGTAACGTTCTTAATAAGTAATTTAACTTTTTTTTCAGTCACCGTAAAGCACCAGCTGCTTTCAACTAGTTCACTGATTTTTTCCATTGACTAGTAATAACTTATGATTCTTGAAAATTCGTCAACCTGATTTTCTCTAGCTTATTGCAGCATATTATCTGCAAAGCTGTTGATTTCTTCAAATACATAGCATATAACTTTTTCATAACCTTAAGTATTGTGTCCAAATTACTAACAAATTCAAGCCTTTTATTTGAAATAGCACTATAAGTATAATTTAATGCCTTTAAGTCGTTCTCAGCCCATTTATCTTGTTTGTCCGTCGATACTGTTTCTCTTTCTATCACTGTTGCACATCTCTTTAACTTTAAAAACATAGTGATTTTATTCTTCCAGAGTGCCTTATCTTGGCCATCAATCACAGGTATTAAAATTTTCGCCATCTTTAAATTTCTCGTTTTCTCTCTTGAAACTTCTAGATGTTTTGATACTTCTCTCTCCTTGAAAATATACTCTTTTAACACCAGTATGTCTTCAATTACATTTTTAAAAACATTCTTCCACCTTCTTACTGTTGGATTGACATTTTTTTTAAACTGTGATCACCTTCATACAGTATCTTAAGTTTTAAAACTTGAATGAGATACGTGAACAATAACAATACACTCTCACATGAACTTTTTCTTGATTTTCAACTGTTGTATTTACACTTTTCTTACATGTAACGCTCTACTACCATGTTAATATTTTGAAAAACTTATCCTGTGAATTGTGAAATGAGCAGACAAAGATTAATAGGAAATATGTATTCAATACAAAAAATATTACACAAAGAGTGCTAAGTTGGCTACTATTGCATGCACAAAATTGCATGCTTCTACGGACAAACGAGATCTATTGTGCCCAAGTTTGAGCGTCAAGTGTCCGCATATATAATATAATTATAGTAAGCCTCAGATTGCGCTACTAGTTAATCTCTTAAAAATATACATTTATATTCATCGATATAAATGTACTGTATACTAAACAGTATTTTTTTTTATACATCCGTAGCTTTGAAAAATTCTGAAAGTAAATTATAAAAACGGGACTCATTTAAAACTACTTTAAAAATTTTTTTATTGCAATAAATTTCAATAATACTAAATAAATTAAGAAAACATAGCATCCTTAAAAACAACTATCGAATGGCTAAATCTGATAACTATAGTTGTTATGACTGTTTTAAATACTTTTTAAACTTTTTTGAAAGTATTGCTCTATAATTGCTTATCAGAACACCTTATGCTATGATCTATAAAGATATAAATGATGTCTATTGTATAAGTAGTTTGGTGATGTAATAAAAAGTTACAATATTTGCCAGAATGTGTAGGCTTCATATACCAAGTGGTAATGATAATGTCGTTGGGTAGGAGAATGATCTGCAGGTCCAAAAAATTAATAGTATTATCAATACTGAATTAGAGCCTAGGGCTAAGGCTATAAAAAACACATAATATGTCATGTACCATAAAAGAAGATACGCAAACATTAATATCTGACGGAAAATGTTACGTTATAACACAATCGTTTGATAAAATTCATCTCCAATAACCGCTTAGCTAGATCGTATTGATTGTATTTGACTACACCTTAGTGATAAATTCCGTAAGACTATCTTGAATAAAAGTTAAAGAAAATTTTAATATCAATACTGTCAACCAAGATGAATGGCTCTTCTGCTTCCACCTAAACAATTATTCTAAGGTTTTGGATTTGGACGTCACTACTATTAACATAGAGAAAAGTAGGCATACTAAGACACTTTTTCCTAAAAAGTTGAATGTGTGATTGTCATACCTCAATAAGCAGGATCAACGCTGTGAATTTTTCAAGCCTTGAGAGGAATAAGTTAAAGATCCTCGAAAAACTTAGTAAATTCACACACACACACACACACACACACACACACACACACACGCACGCATATATAGAGATCCGGTTTTTCCTCCAAATAACGCTAGAATCAATTACGCCTTAAATGCATTATTAGTTAAAAGCAGGCTAATCAAACTCATACCCTTTCTAACAAAGAAAAGATAAAACCCTCTTTATAAGATTTAATAAAAAATATGTAAAACCTTTGAGCCAGAAAAATAAACGAAATTTGTAACAATGTATTAACAAAACCTTATACTTTCTTTTACAACGAAAATCAAATATCTATACATCTACGTGATGATATTCAGTACCGTACTTCAAAGTTTAAAGTTCATAAAAATAAGAGTTATGATTCAACTGGCAATATAAAAGTAGCTANAAAACTTATTTTAAATAAATTACGTGGGGCTACATCGTTTAAAGACGTTAAAAAACATTATGGAATAACATATAAAAATTTCGGGGATACTGCAATTGCAATGGGTTTGATAGAACATGATTCTGAAAACGACAATATTTTTAAAGAAGCCATAACAATTATGTTTCCATACCAGTTAAGACAACTTTTTGCTCGGTTTTTGATTTCAGAAAACATTCAAGGAGATAAAATATGGAATGAATATAAAAAAAATTTTACGGAAGACTTAGATAATGATAATAATATTTGGGCTTTTCTACATATTAATAAAGTTTTGGTATCGGAAGGTAAATCATGTGAGTCTTTTAGTTTACCGACACCAACCATTAGCAACTATATAAATAATTGGAATATTGAGAAAATATCTGTCAGTAAAAAAATGTTTGATATAATGTACACAAATTTAAATGAAGATCAAAGAAAAATTTTTAAAACTATTTGTGAATAAGATGAAAAAGTACATTTTATAGATGATCCTGGTGGATCCGAAAAAACCTACTTATATAAGACACTCATTTATTACTTTATTTCTAAAGATAAAAATATTTTGTCAATTGCTTGGACAGGAATTGCATCTGTATTACTACCAAAAGGTAGGACAAGTCATAGAACTTTTCATTTACCTCTAGACTTAGATAATATTGAAAGTGTATTTTAACAATTTGAAACTGAAAAAAAAAAAATTAAGGGAAGTTTATTTATTAATATGGGACGAGGCTTCTATGATTCCGAAAAAAGCTCTAGAAATCGTTGATAGAATGTTGAGAGACTTGTGTAGTACAAAACTTTGCTTTGGTGATAAATTGATAAATTAATAGTATTAGGAGGAGATTTTCGACAAATCCTTCCAGTTATAAAAAATGGTAATAGAACTATAATAATAGAAAAAACTATTAAATCATTATTTTTATGGAACTTCTTCGAAATTTTAAGATTAAAAAATAATATCCGTTCTAGTTACAACGAATTTTCGAAATTATTCTTAAGAATTAGGGAAGGGAACGTAAAAAAATTTAACATTCTTAAATCCTGGATAACATATGATGTCTGTACTAAAATATTTGGTAATTACAGCAACTGTATTTACAATAACGTGATACTAACTTGACATAATGAATATACTTGAAGTAAATCACATGGTGTTGAGGTTAGAAAAGGAAGAGCAGGCGACAAAGCGATTAGGTAGGAGGGGCTAGGTAGGACTTAGAAGAGAAAGAGGAAGAGAGAGAGGGAGGAGAGAGAGAGAAGGGAGAATACGTGGGGGACTGGGATAGTAGCGACCCGAAGTCCAAGCAAGCAGGAGCTGTAGCCGTGTAACGAAGCACACCGAAGTCGACGCGAACGAAACGTATCACGCGTGATCGAACTTTCCTGCCATTTGTGCCCTCGGAAATTAAAAGCTAAACTTTTGCCGTTGATCGGGGCTGTCCTCCTAAAGTGCTGCTTCGGGAGGCTGTCCCTCCTCGCAGGCTACGGGAGCTGTCCTCCCGGACACTACATGTGCTGCATAGGCGATGCCTGAGACGCTAATCTTGTGCCTAAAGTTTCCAGGCCATACGGTTACCATCCACCATATTACGACAGTCTCGAGCTCAAGTGAATTGACGAACAACGTCCATCTATCTCTTGGCCAAGCAGAGCTCTCAAGCCAACCCGAGCAGTGGTCATCATCATCATCCGCGCACAAGACCTTCGTATACAAGGTACAGGCCGATGCCATATTTCCCGCCGCATTGCCACAGCGCGTGCCCAGGTATGCGTTACTTCGTCTAGCGCGATTCGCCGCCATTTTGCCAACGTACAAGATGCGCGCAAGGACAGCTACGTCCCAAGCGTTTGCGTGGTACAGACTATATATGCATATATTGCACCTTTTAATTTATTATTGTATTTCCGCCTTGCGCTCCGTGGGTGTGCATTGTGACTGGTGATTGAGCGTTTATTATTTTACTATTTGATTGATTCCGTCTGTGTGCTGCTGGTATGTTGCGTTCGAATGCGCTGCATTACTTTTACTATTGAATTGTGACTAATTTTGTTTGCCCGCTATATAGTGTTTTACGTCGGCGATATTAATAACTGTTGTCACTATTAACCCGATAAGCGCGCGATCATCTCACTTCACCATAAAATATCAGTAAAATAAATGTTATGAATTTGATGTGAATTTAACTATGCTTCACTCAGTCGACCTGTACGCTCTGACCAGTCCTTTCCTTCTTCCTTTAAAATGTACATTATAAACACATGGGGAAACTAAAACTTATTACAGCATCGATACTGAAACATATAAAGGTGTTGATAAATCAGATGATAATATTTATATAAATTTTTCCGTAGAAATGTTAAACAAAATTCGTGAAGGCCTGCCACCTCATAAACTTAGATTGAAAATAGGTACAGTAGTAATGTTCATTCAAAATTTTAGTATATCACACGTATTATGTAACGGTACACGATTGCGAATTACTAAATTACCGAAGTATAACGTAGAAGGCGAAATAGGAACGAGAGAAAATATTGGTAATAAAGTTTTCATTCCAAGAATTACATTAAATACTGGAAATACATCATCATTACCTTTTATTTTATGTAGAAAACAATTCCCATTAGTTGTAGCATTTGCTATGACTATACATAAGTCTCAAGGTCAAAGTTTTGATAATGTGGGATTATACTTAAGAAAACCTTTATTTTCTCATGGTCAATTACACGTGGCTTTATCAAGATGCAAAAATAAAAATGGAATTTTTGTTCAAGTCGATAGAGAAAACAGTTTAGAGATTGAAAACATAGTTTGGAAAGAAATTTTTGAATATAATAATGTATCTAATATTCATAACATGATTTAATTATT
>NW_019379646.1:614098-627915 GCF_000648655.2 Copidosoma floridanum
TGTACTTTAAGGATAAATTTTATGAATCAAATGTTTTCTCAATACATTTTATGTATATTCTTCTTTCTTAATGTTCAGCTTGATCATAAATATCTTCAATACAAAAAAATAACGAAGATTATAAAAATTATCATGTTTTTTTTTTTTTTTTCTTCTTTTTTTTCATGAGTTATTTTTGTTATGCGTTTTATCAAACCCCAATCAGTTAACGAAACCACTTTTCTTGTTTTTAAATTATTTTTCCAACAAGGTAAGTATCAGGATGATTTGTTTTCTGCAGTTCCTGCTCATAGAAACCTCTAGTGAAGAAATGATCATGATAATCGTTGAGATGATACGCTGTTGTATTTGTTCCTGCCACATGGGTAGTGGTCAATATTTAAATATGTCTGTTGACCAGTTAGGTAAATAATTTTCTTAAATAAATTTTTGGCCTTGCTTATGTGACCTTTATCACCTAATTTGCATTTTGGCATTAGTTTGCTGCTACCTTTACACTTTTTTTAAGCTTACTTAACACTTGGACCTTATTTTCAGAACTCACATCTTTTGGTTTCATACCAATTTTTCAAGTTTTTCTATTGTTATACTATTTAATTAACGTCTCTAAAAGATACAACCATTTAAAATTGCCTTATAAACCACATTTTTTTCACATTAAGTTTTTTAAAGTACGACTTAACCGCTTGCGTGTAGATGCTTCAAGATTGCTACAAGTTAAGTAACATTTCTTTCATATTTTCTTATTAAATATTTGAAGTTTGAATTGTAGAACTCTTTGCCACGATTGGTTTTCATATTCACTGGTATTCTGCCTACTTTCAATATAGACTGCATCGATGCTGACACTTCGTCACCAGCTCTTTTTTTCTTTTAAAAGCTTATGCGTACTTAAAGAAAATGTCTATCACAGTAAGCATATACCGATACCCTTTGTTTTCACAAGCATAAGGTTGCATCTCAATAAGGTTCGATTGCCAAGTCTCGTCTAAACCACGTATGTTGAATTTCAACGAGGATAACTATGCCTTGCTGCCTTGTGGAGTTCTTCAACAATTTGCTTTATGTTTTATATTTCTAGGCTTACGTTTGTTAGATCCGCTTGAATGAATGAGAATTTTGTTTTGGAAGTTCTACAAGAACATTTGAAAGCTACTTACTTCTTTTCTACCTCGGCTACCACCTTCAGTTCTACTTAATTTTGGGCCCAACGTTGACTTTCACTTTGATACAGAAGCAATAATCTTATATATTTATATGCATACCTTGCCTCGCAAAACTTTTCAATGATTGATATGATTTCATTGTCATGACTTGTATTTCCTGCTGATTTTGCAGTTGTCAGTAATCGTGAACGATCTTCTAGCTTATTAGGATTGACTCAGTGTATGTTACCTTCTAGCTGCAGTATTCGAGCCGTCTTATAACGAGGTAGCAGCGATCCACCGTTTTTACTAACAACGAGATTGAACATTTGAGCGAAAATTCTATTAAATTTGTTACTATTACTAGTTCGTATAGCTCGATTTTTTTTAAACCCTTTTCGATGAAAATTTGAATTTTCTTATATTACAGAGTATTTTTCCGAATCATTTTGCGTTATAAAAGATTCGTTGGGATGTTTCTCAATGAGTAGCTCCAATAACTCAAAAATCATTGTATAATTTTAATTGTTTATTTTTGTATGATTATTGTCAAAGTCTATTCGTGAATCACCAAGCTTGTACATTTCTTCTTCTTTTCGTACTTCATACTTAAAGTGCAGTAATCTTTTTTGGTTCTGATTAAGTTTTTGCGAATTTATATACGTTGTAATAGTTTTGAGAAAACTCTGCATTCTTTTTATTGAAATATCCAGAGAAACTAGTTAAGGAAGCAGGCTTAAATTTAAGTTTTTTTTCTAAAAGCTTGAAATATTAAAACGAAGTTTTTCAAACCGATTGGACCTTTTGACAGTTCTTACATGTCTTAAAGTTTTAGGTAATAGATGATACTCATTTATCTTTTAATCACGGGAACTTGAAGAAACAAGCTTATCTTTTGCAATATCTTCAAGTAAAGAAGGATTTCTTTGGTCTAATGCAGTGATGTAGGGCACTAGCTACTTAATCTTAGTCGTTGTGAGCGAATAGTTCTCAAAAATTCAAGGAACAGTTAACATGTTACATTGAAGGTATTCAAAATTCAAAGAACAAGTTACACGTATGAAGTTGCAGCACAGCTGCTACCATCGGTGGTAAGAGAGGGGGATGTTCTATATCAGGAGCCGTCTCGAGCTTCAGAGTTTTTTTCCAACGTTTTTCAACGTCTCATGCAGAGATTGATTAACAACAGTGGGGCTTCGTCAACTATAAGCAAGCAAGCATCATCGACAACCAACAACAATCAAGCATGACCAGCTACCAACATGAAGGAAGCGTTGTTGATTATCAACAGCAANGTTAGATTTAATAAGCTTTTCTAGTATTTTTACTTATTTTATAGAAAATTACGTAAGATAGCTGATAAGTTTGTCATAATTTGCCATTACAAGAATTTACTGGCCGAAGAGTTTTATTTTTATAATTATAACTATGAAAGAAGCTAACGATACCAGATGTTGTTTCAAGAAAAAGACTTCTCTGGTCACAGTAGAAAAATTCTTTTCATTTCACAATGTTGCAGCTTTGTTCTTCGTAAAAGTTACATACCTCTTCAGCTGTGATAAAAAGCATACAATGAGGTTGCTGACTCAAGGTTATATTAATTTTTTTGACTAACAACAATAATTTACACTAATTATTTATGATACATTAAAAAGTATTAAATTGATTGGTAATTTATTCATGTTGTGAGAAACGTCAATATAATTTTTTAGAGAATTTGTTACAGCAGTACAATAATAGAAGTTATCAATGCAATTAATGAGAAAAATGATGAGAAGATGAGAAAAATAAAAAATAAATTTTGTTTGTATCATTACTGATGGATGTAGCCGTTTTGAATAAACTCGCAAAAAGCGAGCTCTTGCCTACCCGAAAAGTAATTGAAATCGTCAAAGGTCATAAACACATGGTAACAAAGGTGCAGAAAGTAAAGACCAAATATGGGCCAAGATCTGTAGCTCAATTAGATGAAGAATATTACATTCTCCTACCTAATAAGATATCAAACGCTATGTATAAAAATAATGAATTGTTAACTGAACTGCAAGATGCAGTAAATAAATTTTCGCCTAGTATAAGATATAATGGATATTATAATTATACATTTTCTAACATTTAATTTTGTACTTTAAGGATAAATTTTATGAATCAAATGTTTTCTCAATACATTTTATGTATATTCTTCTTTCTTAATGTTCAGCTTGATCATAAATATCTTCAATACAAAAAAATAACGAAGATTATAAAAATTATCATGTTTTTTTTTTTTTTTTCTTCTTTTTTTTCATGAGTTATTTTTGTTATGCGTTTTATCAAACCCCAATCAGTTAACGAAACCACTTTTCTTGTTTTTAAATTATTTTTCCAACAAGGTAAGTATCAGGATGATTTGTTTTCTGCAGTTCCTGCTCATAGAAACCTCTAGTGAAGAAATGATCATGATAATCGTTGAGATGATACGCTGTTGTATTTGTTCCTGCCACATGGGTAGTGGTCAATATTTAAATATGTCTGTTGACCAGTTAGGTAAATAATTTTCTTAAATAAATTTTTGGCCTTGCTTATGTGACCTTTATCACCTAATTTGCATTTTGGCATTAGTTTGCTGCTACCTTTACACTTTTTTTAAGCTTACTTAACACTTGGACCTTATTTTCAGAACTCACATCTTTTGGTTTCATACCAATTTTTCAAGTTTTTCTATTGTTATACTATTTAATTAACGTCTCTAAAAGATACAACCATTTAAAATTGCCTTATAAACCACATTTTTTTCACATTAAGTTTTTTAAAGTACGACTTAACCGCTTGCGTGTAGATGCTTCAAGATTGCTACAAGTTAAGTAACATTTCTTTCATATTTTCTTATTAAATATTTGAAGTTTGAATTGTAGAACTCTTTGCCACGATTGGTTTTCATATTCACTGGTATTCTGCCTACTTTCAATATAGACTGCATCGATGCTGACACTTCGTCACCAGCTCTTTTTTTCTTTTAAAAGCTTATGCGTACTTAAAGAAAATGTCTATCACAGTAAGCATATACCGATACCCTTTGTTTTCACAAGCATAAGGTTGCATCTCAATAAGGTTCGATTGCCAAGTCTCGTCTAAACCACGTATGTTGAATTTCAACGAGGATAACTATGCCTTGCTGCCTTGTGGAGTTCTTCAACAATTTGCTTTATGTTTTATATTTCTAGGCTTACGTTTGTTAGATCCGCTTGAATGAATGAGAATTTTGTTTTGGAAGTTCTACAAGAACATTTGAAAGCTACTTACTTCTTTTCTACCTCGGCTACCACCTTCAGTTCTACTTAATTTTGGGCCCAACGTTGACTTTCACTTTGATACAGAAGCAATAATCTTATATATTTATATGCATACCTTGCCTCGCAAAACTTTTCAATGATTGATATGATTTCATTGTCATGACTTGTATTTCCTGCTGATTTTGCAGTTGTCAGTAATCGTGAACGATCTTCTAGCTTATTAGGATTGACTCAGTGTATGTTACCTTCTAGCTGCAGTATTCGAGCCGTCTTATAACGAGGTAGCAGCGATCCACCGTTTTTACTAACAACGAGATTGAACATTTGAGCGAAAATTCTATTAAATTTGTTACTATTACTAGTTCGTATAGCTCGATTTTTTTTAAACCCTTTTCGATGAAAATTTGAATTTTCTTATATTACAGAGTATTTTTCCGAATCATTTTGCGTTATAAAAGATTCGTTGGGATGTTTCTCAATGAGTAGCTCCAATAACTCAAAAATCATTGTATAATTTTAATTGTTTATTTTTGTATGATTATTGTCAAAGTCTATTCGTGAATCACCAAGCTTGTACATTTCTTCTTCTTTTCGTACTTCATACTTAAAGTGCAGTAATCTTTTTTGGTTCTGATTAAGTTTTTGCGAATTTATATACTAGAATACATTCTTACTGACTTGAACATCAGCATCCGATTAATCTTGAATAGTATCATCCTAGTCATTGTATTTATCGTCATTTTTGCTGACAGCAGACTCAAAGCTGATATTACCTTCATTTGATATTTCTCTGTTTTTATGTTAATTCACCTAATCAACTTAACAATCTTCATTATTTTTACTACCAAAAGGATTTTGAGTAACAGAATTATTACTTTAATATTTTTGATCTTTTGTTTCTATAGCAAATTTTATAAGATGTTTCTGTAGAATCTGTCATTGGCTTAGAAGTTTCTCCCAGTACTTTTTTTCTCACATTTTTTCAAACTTTCACAGTCTGTACTTTCTTTTGACAGCTTTTCTTGACTTTACCAACTTATGTAGAATGTTTTTTTTTTTGTTGATAAATAATAATGCTACAATGTCTTATGGCAGACTGTAAATATTGCCTTAGGTGTGCCGTAAATGTACTGCAAAATTTGAAAAACCTTTTCTGTATCGACCATGATTTTTTGTTTATCATTCTTAATGACAATAAAGCCGTGATTATCATTATGCCAATAGCTAAAACATATATTTTCGAATTAAATAAATGTCATATCTGAGCTCACACGATCATTATACACATGCCTTAAATTAACTTCATCTTGACGGAATAAGACAAAAAAATTATTGTTACCCCTTGCAAGATGCTCAGGCACTGAAGCGTATGACTGACAACGATAAAAGCAGTCCACATTTTTGTGTCTACCCATGCAGAAAAAGGCTTTTACAGTATCTTGTTTTTCGAAAGCTTTATCATAAAAAATCATTATAGAATTGTGTAAAGCATTATCTGGTGAGACTACTGTTTCATGTTTGCTAAAAGGTAAGAATTCAACACCCTCTATAGGCTCGAATAATTATTTTTAAAACTTGTAGTTTAGCTGATGTAGTTACTTTAAAGACACATACACAGATGTGATTCAGAATTTTATCCTCTGGACTCAGTGTGCAAGAAGCACGATATAGCCTACTCAAAAAATAAACGGAGTTTAAAGGTTTAACACGAAGCAGATAAAATTGTAGCTGAAGAAGGCTTGGCAAAGAGTTTAAGCTGCTTATGAAAGCTGCCATACTTGCCATGGATACTAAAAGCAAAAGTGCGCGAAAAGTCATCAGTGGTGCTTTAAAAGGGGCTCGCAGTGTAGTTTAAAAGTCTGGTGGTAAAAAGTACATTACAATTCCATGCACATTACGTCTTTCCGCTCAAATTGGTGTAGCTTAACGTTAAATTCCTTTGTTTGGTGGCTTGAGTGCAACCGACACTATAGTAAATAAAATAGCAGAAATTATAAAGATTATTAATGCTACTTAATAAGCCCAGAAGCAGCTAGCAAAGAGTTCAAGACATAATCAAACTATGAAAACTATTGCCTGTGGAGAAGACCTTCATCTCAAACCGCATAAAACTGAAAAAAAAGTATACTTTAAGCCTTATGCTGAGAAAGATTTAAAAAAAAAAAATTAGTAAATAAAAATAAAAAATTTTAAAAAACGAAACTACCTAATCGAGCTTTAAAAAATATAGACCTAATAAAATACGCTAAGGAATTTCTTATTACCGTAGAGTATTTATGAAAAACAACTTACCTGCTAAAGGTCATGGTTTATATGAAATGGCTGTAATAAATTTTGATGGTATCGATGGACCTGAGATCCACTGGATGGCTTATCAGAAACTTGGTAATAATGTTGCATACTTTGACAGTTTTGAAGATCTGCAACCACCTGTTGTGACCTAATGCTGTATTTCAAAGTTAATAAAGTGAAATATATTCATAAGTGGTGTCAAAAAATTTAACTCTTATAACTGCGGATATTTGTGCTTTAAGTTTCTTTCAAAACAAATATAACTTTGTGACACTCTAAAAAATAACTTAGTTACACCATGACAATCATGGAAGAAATTTTAACAATCAGCCTTTTTGGTACGTCTTCTATCCTAGAAGCACAGTATCTTCCACCAATCAAATTATCACTAAAACACAACTATGTTCTTGGCTTAGCAGAATTTTTGTCATTCAACTCAATCTTAATTTTCGATAAAAGTTATAACTAATTTTGTGTCAGTAATGAAGTTATTATGTAACCAACTGGCAGTTATAAGATAAAAGATATTGGGTCATTTTTAAATAGGGTATTAGAACCTTCTTTATCAAATTTTATCAAGTGCAGTCATATCATTGGTTTTAGACCTAAAAAATTAAAAGGTCATCTTTCAGATTTTACTAAACGAATTTTTAAGAAATAACACTTCTCATGTTTCAGACTTACCTGTCACTATTTTTAAGGTAAACGCACTACGTGTAGAGCATACTATCACTTGTGGAGCTTACATAAATAATGACAAAGAGCACGAATTCACGACTTTCTTCCAGCTGTACAATCTGGATTCAAAATTGTTGAGGTTCTTTTGCAAGTAATTTATTTACTAATAATTAGACGTATCATTGATCATATACAACTACGTATATTTGATCAAGACTGTGATTTGTCAATTTTCAATAAAAAGATATTACCGTAAGGTTGCACATAAAATCTTGAGTATCATAGGAACTACTTACATTCAAAAAAAAATTATATAAATGGCTTAACATATACATCAAGACTCAGTCAACAACGAGAAGTCAAACCGTCGAGACGTCAGAAAAATAAGTCCATACATCCAAAACTAACTAATAAAAATATACTGTTTATAAAAAGCCTAGGTCCAAAACTAAAAGCCCTTGATGAAAAGTAAGTTAAATTTTTTTTCTTGTATAAAAAATAGACAAGATTTTAAGTATTCAGCATCCCGTAACGTTTGACGGATCCATCGTGTGATATAAGGCTCATACTCATCAGCCTCATGCATCATCAACATATAATAATAGTTATGAAATTTGCATATCAATTTAACATCAAAACTTTTGTCTTTTACTTTCACGCAGTTCGTTACACGTTTACGGAATATAAGTCCAATCAGATAGAAATACAGCAGTCACAAATACAAAATTCATAAACAACGCCATCTGTCACTTGTTTGAAGAAATAAGATACGAAATAAATTCTATAGAAGTAGAGAAGTATAAAAATGTTGGCTTAACAACATAAATGTCGTTTAGCTGGGTTATGTAGAAGAAGAAAAAGATAGTCTAACTGATAACGGCTACTCTAATGTCATGATTCCACTTTGTATAATTCTAGAGTTTGCTGAAGATTGTCATAAGATAGTTGTTATTGTAAAACATGAGCTTATACAAACAAGATCAAGAAATTATTTAAGTGCAGTGCTACAAACTGTAGTTAATGCTGACAATGACAATGCAACAGCAACTTGGAAAGATTTTAAAGTCGTAATATTATAGCTTCGATGGGTTATGCCCTATGTGGTCATGCCAAAAACACATAAAATTTATCTATTAAGTTATCTGTAAAAAAATAAGTTTATATCTATAAGCTTCTAAACTTAGAAATTGTATAAATACCCACTCTTACCTAACACATCCATACATATTTGGACTGTTAAGACATTCAATCAGTTATAACAGCTGCTTTACGTCATTTTAGACTTTTAAACAAACCATAAAAATCAAAAAGGTGTTAGTGCTAGTGTGTTTGATCATTGTAATATAAGAAATGTAAGACTTTATTTAAACTCCCAATATTATCCTTATAATGATCTCAATATTCATGTAACTTATAATGAGTATGGATTGCTGAACGATATGTACGCTGATTTTTTAAGCTCGTATCATGGCGAAGATCAAGCACCTTCATGAAGTCAATATTACTTTCTACTTCGAGTATATTTAATTGTTGTTGATTGCTACAAGCAAAACGAATCATAAAAAATGATCTAGTAGATATGCTAGCAGATTTTAGATTACATCACAATTTTCCGGCTAATACATCAGCTTACTGCTTCATATTACATGATCCTGTAGTTCAGTATAATCCTATGAGTAGGGCTACAGACGAATCTTATATAAAGTGAGAAAATTGACCTAATGAGGCTGATGCATGGCTTTGCTAACATCATTTGTTTTTTGATCGTCATTTAGAAAAGTCAGAGCAGTTAAAGCAAAGAAAAAAAAGATAGTAAACAACGACAACAAGAGTGGAAAAAATTTAGGAAGAGACATGCTAAAGAATAAAAGGAAAAAGATTCTAAGGAAAAATCAAAAGATCATAAGTGTTTCAAGATCCCATCATCACAATTTTCTGTAAGAAGTTTTTATTCGTCAAAATGTTGCATAAACTTATCATTAATAAGTTAACTACTAATGTTAAGAATCAAAAACTTTCAACTTAAGATAAAAAAAGATAGAAAATAAAAATTTAGGTTAAAAACTTAGCGAAAAGTATTTAACCAATAAAAAAGCAGCAGTTTGAATAAAGACAGTTTAAGATAATTTTACAGATAAAGTGAAAAAAAAAGAAAAAAATGGAGTATAAGGTGGATATGCAAGGCTACAAAAAGCCTGGCGATGATTACGAGCTTTAAAAATTAGCTATTCTTTCTCTAAATACTAACAACACTAAGACACAAGTACTTCTTTTTAAACTACTTTTTGCCTGCCGTAAATTATCGCAAAAGTATAAACATGAAAACTTTTATCTCGAACTTTTTTATCATGAATTAAATGAGATTCAGGTCATATGGAGTACACAGAAATAGAAAATATTCTGCATAAAAACCTTAAAGACACTTTTAGGATTTTCGTAATGCGGGAGTTAAAACAAAAATGGCTTGGAGGATTCAATTTTCAAGTACCTCATATGACAGACTATCCACCTTTTGTACTTTCAAGGTTGGAAACGATTTGTACACATCATAATAGATCCTTTAAATATATGTTTGTTCTCCATAATTTTAGACGCATGAGAACTTTTTACTACCACATCAAATGGAAAGATGTAAACAGCTCTGATAAGAAAAAGTTATTAATACTGGTTGTATTTCATTATTCTCTTAGTTTTACCAATATAGTATAAGTAGTTAGAACAACGGTGAAGAAAAGAAGACGTTGTTCGTTAAATAAAGAAGACACGTAGATAAACAATTTTTAACCTTGATATTATAGATGCTCTTTAACCGCATCATGGATTTTATCATCATTATCCATGGCTTTCATAATGTAAATAGATACTTTATACCGAAAGAGCTTTCAGTGGTTTCATAGTAAGGGGACGTTGTTGGACATTGGAAAGTTAAGTCACCTTGCAGTTTTTATGATTTACCACTTGATATAAGAGAGTACAATAATCATCAGACACTATAAGTGCATAAAATTGAATGGTTTAAGGGTGATATTATTTTCAATGACTTTAAATATCATCTCAGAGCGCACTTATTAAAACAATGATTAAATCAGAGCACATCATCTTAGTCATTAAAGCAAGACAGCAATTCATTTTATGCATCAAACGAACGCCTAACACGTCAAAAGTAACAGCCAATGTCGATGAGTGATCACGACGTGGTCGATTTAGTGTAATATATGAAATGAAATGATAAAATTTTTCACTGTATACTCTTAAGAACAGTTATTAAATTATTTTCTTAAACTTATACGTACTGTTAGTGTTACTTTAAATCACTTTTCTAAGATTTTTCCTCCTTTACTGTTAGAAAAATATACAAACTTATTAATTAAATTAAAGTAATTATCGCACCGACTGTAGAATGTATGCATTATAAACCTGAACTTTTGTACTTTCTTCTCTCTATTTTAACTTGTAATATTAATTTGAATTTTTGAAAACTATTTTATTATGTTATCTAAGGTCAGCCTTTTATACTAGACTAGTAAAAAACTCGTAATGATTCATGTAAATTTCTTAAAATTTCTTTAAACAAAAGTTTTAGCAAACTCCTAGTATGCTTGACTGATGACTCCCTTGTTTAATACTCTGATTACTGGCTTTGAGAGACTATTCGCTGCACAGCTTGTCAAATAAAAGCAGTTAAAAAAAAAAGTTTGGACTTGCATATGAAACAAAGTGTGCGCTATTTATTCATCAACGTGCAGAGAGAGAGAAAAAAAAATATTTTAGACTTTTTTTCAATTTAAAAAAAAAAAAAAAAAAAAAACGTGTACCCGGTATGCGCTCTACATTCGCCAACACCATCAGCGCGTGCAGAGAAAGATAGAAATATTCTTACACTTTCTTCAATTTAAAAAAAAAAAACCATCGCATACCTGGTATGCGCTCCACGTGGTTTGAGCCAGAATTGGCCTAGCCTACCTACTCCAATTGTTGTATAGAATTCCTAATGTCTTAGATCTATTTATAAAGTAAAAATGAAAAGTGTTATGTGTTTCTTAAATTAATGTTTTACAATAAAACATTTTTCAGTTCAGGGATTTTCGTTGAAGGATCTTGGGTGAGCAAATTCAAATATACAAACTGTTGTTGTGTGTATATATTATTTCATTTTTGCTACGTTTCATCCGAGTTTCTCGGACCTCATCAGGCAACTAAAATCTAACACATATGCACATATAGAATCATAAACCAGAAGAAGGGGGGTCTTACAGAGAATGAATGCACAACTTAAAATTACCTGATGGAGATTAAACTTAAAACATCAAATAGTAGCCGAATGTAACTCGTGTGAAACAGACGGCAGTCGCCATCCTTCTGATCTAGTTTACGCACTATGTAGAATGAACGAACGCAAAAATAATACGAATACGAAGCAGTAAGTGAGAGAGAGTTAAGTGTTCAATACATTATTGAGAAGACGTTAGGAATATTTGTATACCGAATATATATATGGTGAAAAGGTAGAAAATAAAGTACGTTCAAAAACTACTAACATTTTATCATGTAATTTTTGTAAACAGGCGCATGTTACGCATCAAGATAGGCTTTTTGCTAAGATGATTACAACAACCCTTGACTTTATTAATAACAATTCTGATATTTTGATAACTAATTTAGACAAGAGCAATAAGACTGTCATTATTGATAATAATATTTATTTCGAAAAAATGCAACAAATTCTTGAAGACAAAAAAACATACAAGCTGTTAACAAAAAATGCTATTAAAAATTTAGACAGACTGAGATAAGAAACTGTATCAAATTTCTTTTTAACAATACATTCTTTTCTAACAACTACAAGTTCTATCAGCAAACGTTTGGCACCCCGATGGGCTCTCCTGTGTCACCAATGTTTGTTGACATGGTTATAAATGACCTGGAGGTCGACTGCTTGGATTTATTAAAAAAAGATTTTAACATTGAACCATTTCTCTATTACAAATATGTGGATGACACTATAATGTTTTTAAAGTCCGACCAAATAAATAAAGTATTACAGGTTTTTAATAACTACAATCAAGTTTTGAATTTTACACATGAACTTTCTATAAACAGTAGCATCAATTTTTTAGACAATACATTAACAATAGAAGACAACAAAATCATTCCAAATTAGTTTTTCAATCCTTCGGCTTCGGGTCGTTTCTTAAATTTTAAATCTAGTCACCCAATACCTTTAAGAAGAAACATGGCTTATAACTTAGTAGACAGAGCCGTTCTCTCGTCTCACCGTAGATTTCACACATCTAACCTTGATGTTGTAAAAGGACTATTGCGTAAGAATTCTTATCCTCCAATTTTTTTCGGAAAATTGATAAGATCTCGATACTTTAAACTTAAGAACAACAACATCCACAACAAGAATACCAACAGTAACAACACCTGCAATAACAATAATAACTTACAGACAAATCACACACCGCAAATAAACTATAATACAATAACCATTCCTTTCATCAACCAAAAAATATATTTAAAATTAAGTGATTTGTATGAAAATTATAATTTAATAACAATACCAAAAGTGTCAAAAAGTTTCAATAAATTTATAAAGTTAGGTAAGGATTCCACGCCGACCCTCAAAAATACGGGCGATGTGTATCAAATAAGTTGCGAAAATTGTTCTGCAAAATATGTTGGAGAGACGAAAAGGGAAGCAAACGAGGAAATAAATAAACATAAACGTGGATCTGATCCAGGATCCGTAATAAATAAGCACATGCAGTGTCATAAACACAAGTTTGATTGGAAAAATGGTAAATTTCTTGACAAAGAACATATTTACAAAAAACGTATTTATTCAGAAATAATTCACATTAATTTAACAAAAAATATTATTAACAAACGCGAAAATATCCAACTTCTCAGTAAAATATACAATCCGATTTTCTCGAAAATAAGAAACTCAGAAAAATAATTTTGATCAGTACAGACAATTTTAGTTATACTACCTTTTCATCATATATATATATTCGGTATACAAATATTCATAACGTCTTCTCAATAATGTTTTGTACACATACCTCTCTCTTCCTTACTGCTTCGTATTCGTATTATTTTTGCGTTTATTCATTCTACATAGTGCGTATACTAGATCAGTAGGGTGCTGACTGCCGTCTGTTTCACACGAGTTACATTCGGCTACTATTTAATGTTTTATGTTTAATCTCCATCAGGTAATTTTAAGTTGTGCGTCCGTTCTCTGTAAAATCCCCCTTTTTTTGATTTATGATTCTATATGTGCATATGTGTTAATTTTTAGTTGCCTGATGAGGTCCGAGAAACTCGGACGAAACGTAGCAAAAATAAAATAATATATACACACTACAACAGTTTGTATATTTGAATATGCTCACCCAAGATCCTTCAACGAAAATCCCTACAT